>PNEQ01063165.1:0-22108 GCA_003012365.1 Medauroidea extradentata
CACACGTTGTTGAGTATATTTCAATAGCCGTGTTGATGCTCGTTGATGAGCAAAATATACAAGACCGTGAAAATCATCTTTGAGAAAAATTACATATACGGTAGTCATTTACTGTGTTGTTGGAGGATAATGTAAAGAACAAAATAATGTGAGAAGACACAGCACAATTTCAGTTATACTTCGTCTCCGAGTGACGCGCGGCAAAGGAATCGCTTGTGTAAATTAATTCATACTCCGTAGGTTAGCCTCCTTCCGTCCGTACGTGAGAATGCGTGTAAGGGGGTATGGATGGGCGAAGGGAGGGGATGGCTGAAGAGTGAGAGAGCATGGTGGGTTGGAAAGAGAAGGGACGAGTGGAGGGAAGGTGTTACTGCGCATGCGCCACTGTGCTTAGAGGTCCTGGATCTAGGCGCTAGTCATTAGTAGGGTATGATTGTGCGTTGAAGAGAACAAACTGAAATAAACTTGACAAATACTATTAGGTTTACAAATCAGAAGGTTAGGAGTACTGACATACAGATGGGAAGGACAGGAGGTAGAGGAAGCATCCAAATCTAAGTACCGTACAACTTGGGATATTGTTGCAAGGAGACTACAGGGCAGGTAGAGAGAGTGGTGTCTAAAGGGAGAAGGGCTCCAGGTATGCTGCGAAGGATGTTGAAGGGTGTTAGTAGTGACTGCTAATGTTACATACAGTATGCAGTAGCAGGGTGGAACCTGTACGTGGAATTGGAGATGCAGGACCTAGACAATGTATACATATGGGCGTGAAGGATAAATGGAGAGGGGAAGGGAACTTTTGACCATCAGTGATGTTTTCAGATGATAAGCAAAATAGAACTAGGTAGACAGTCTATGCTTAGGAGGTCAGTGAGGGAGTTGAATTATATTTTGGAGGAGTTGGTAACAGTGGAAGGTGAGATGATTTAGGAGATATTTGGTGGGTGTTTGAGGCAGAGACTATAGCTTGCCACCAGACAGTTGCCTAATTTGTATCAAAGTTATAAGGTGTGATACAAAAAACTTGATTTTGGAGAATAAACAAAATTTTATCTATGGCCACAGTGTTTGTCAACTAAAGTAATGTTTCCATTAAACTAATTATTTCATGTCTTGTTTTACTAAAATTATATAACTGTTTCAGGAAAACTGCCGTTAGAATACTTCCATAACCCTGAAGTCATACCATCTGGATTAGCACGTATTACTTCAACACTGAGTTATAAGAAGATGGTAACCAGGGACTTGACTGTAGGCCTACTACAACTGACAAGAACCAGCTAGATCTGAACTGCAGCTTCCTGAAGATGACGTGTCACCAGTTGTGGAATTGTGAGATTATAACGAAGACAAAATTTGTGAATTTAGTGTACTAACCGTTATGTATTTCAGTACAAGATTTAATTAAGTGAAAGATGCTGAAGATGGCAGTGTTTGTGCCATGGCATTATAAATTATTATTGTGATTCAGCACAAAAGTAGGCCTACTTAGAGTCCCCGTCAAATTAGAAATCAATACACAGCTGTGCAGAAGATGAAAACAGGGAGGGCAAGTACATCCTTCACAAGTGAGGTGGCGAAGGGGTGTGGTAGTTCAGTCTGCTGGCGCTGATTGCTCTAATCACATGCGTTGGTGTAAGTGTATAACGTCTAGCATGAAAGCATCAGCCGGGAAGCGTTTGTACATTCTAATAACAAGTAACAGTATAACACAACTTATTGTAATTTTACAGCCGACAAAAATGAACACATGGAATGTTAAGTGCAAAAAAGTGAAAAGTTATGCAGTCAATGTCGGGAACAAGTTTTTGGTGTTTTTAAGTTCATGGTAAATGAATCGGAGGAAGTTATTAAAATACCACTTTCTGAGGTGAAAAGGTGACTGAGTGCAGTTACTGGTGTTTTGGCGGCAACAGTTTACAGGACAATCATGAAGGTGCTATGTTGCCGGACGGTACAGTAAAATCATTTACTACCCCACTCAAATGTCGAACAAAACAGCAAACGAAGACGAAAAAAGACAATTCTGTCAATCTGGTAGTGAGGCGGACAATAACTTCCACATAACTGATAAGTGTCTACCGACTGTTAAGGCAGTACATGTTAAGTTTGTGACTGACATAAGTTACAAGGTGATAAATCCTCTTGAAATTGGTGTATTGCTGGGAAAAATTACTATTCCCTACATTTTGTATTTCTATGTATAGTAATTCCGTAATTCACTGTGTTTAATGTAGGCTATGTGTGTAATGTATTAGTCTACCTGGGTGGGTTATTTGAACCTTCCCCAGCCCGCGGTGGAGGCCATGCCTCATTGACAAAGTCAGTATGATTAAATGTTATAACGAACCAATTGTTGTACCACATCTTAAATTGTTCTGTGTTTTCATTGCTATAACTATCATAATATTTCCAGTTATGCTCGTCATTATTTTTCTGTGTTGTAATTTGTGAACAATTCATTCACACGTAAATTGTACATAGTTTCTTGTTTGTTGTCCATCGATCTTAAAATAACAAAGATGAGGTATATAACATAAAACAATTTTACTAGAAGGGCGGCACAAAGCTTCTTTTCATTACATATTTCTCTGTAACACCACGTGATCTGCTCTTACATACAGTATGTCTGTGCAACTGTATTGCAGCTGTGAGTATCACGATTGTGGCATTGAGTGCACATAACGGTACATACACTACATTTTCAGCAGCTCGGATATTATTACCTACCATACCCTCCCTCATATGTTTTCTCCCCCTTCTTGGCTATTGCTAGATACCTCCCTTACAGCCCTGCCACCCCTCAAGCTATGCGAGAATTATCACCTCTCTTGAATTTCACTCTACTTTAGCTTACATCATGTTCAAATATATTTTGCATCAAAGCTAGTCAAGTAGCTTATTGGATTAATTCAGCAAGTCTGCAAATGAATTGTTTTGTTAGTGACAGACAAGATTTCAGTGATATGATACAGTTGAGATTGTGGTTGGGTATAAAATTCAATAAGTTGTTATTATCATTGTAATGTTTGAAACACATGCAATCACTTTGGAAGAGTGGACTTTTCCTAACTGCTACAGGAATACAACACTATTACTTCTTGGAAATATTATGTACGCCTACTTGATAATTAACTTGGTTTAAAGAATTTACTAATAAAAAAAAAGTAAATTTGACAGTCGTAGGGCATAGTATAGTACTGACAGTGGTTTTCTAGTTCATCTTGAACATATGTGAGATATAAATAAACATAACACATAAATGAACTAGCTATTCACTTCATGACTAACATGTTGGCAGAATTTGCATAATTTTGAAAATTTTAAAAAGAGAAGTGTTGTGTGTATATAGTTTGTACTATGTTTGAGTTGTATTTAATTTTTACAATTCGTTTTCAATAAATGCTTTAAAATATAATCTGTGTTAATTGTGAAATTGATCTGTAATGATCTTGTACATTGTGTCATCGTATCTACATTCCACAAACTACACACTGCTGTAAAGATACCATAATTAGAGATGATGGTTTATAGCAGGAAAACTTGACTGTTTGCTGTATTTCAACACACGTTCAACTTACCAGAAGATTACTGGCTTTAGCTTGTATTTGGAGCTGTTACCCTATCTGAATGAGCCAATAAAATTCCCGATATCGTAATATTTGATGCCTGCTATTGGTCTGCGTACAGCTACGCTGTGTCAGAAGTATATCACTAAATCATATGCGTTACAAGAAACTACAGTGTCTTAAAGGGTATGTTGGCACAAAACACTTTCGCGATATACCATCATCTCTAACTATAATACATACACACCATAATTTATTATTTTCTCAAGAAGAAACAGTGCTAAATCACATGCAAAAATGTGTAACTGGTACACACATTTTATGAGTGAGCTACAATAAATAGTAGTGTTCCAGTGAGAGTAATAGAGTACCAACAATATTGTAGATACACATGTTCAGCCAAGTGTGTAGTGCAGCAGTTAACTGTCAGACTGAGGTTTATAACACATATGATGCTTGTGCGATGTTACAAATTAAGTTCTGTTAACCTTCAGTGTCAGTTACAATGTGAACTATTTATGGGCTAGATGTGCATGATTTTTAACATCACTGGAACTGATTTTCAACTGTTCTGTTGAAAAAAACCTACAGTAACGTACAAAGGCATTGTAGACATACCTAACAAAAACTAATGTACAGAAATATTTAATTCTACTGATGTATTCAGCGGTCCACCGTAATACGCTTGTCAAATTAAATTATGTTTCTTGGTTGAAGTACACTGGAATACAAATGTTTCCTGCACACACCTTGCAGGTGCAGCTGGTTGTGTGTCCTAGACCTACTCAAAGTTGGTTTGGTAAATTATTTCCATTTTTGACAATTTCAAAGTAACTGATAAGTACAATATTGGTCCGAGTGAAAAAATTACGAACTTGAACACATTTTGCTGGTGCAACAGTCACGTTACAGGAGGATATGGAGCAAACAAGGTGGACCATCACAAACAAAAAGAAGATTAATTTGAAAAAGACAAAGGTAGTAAGATTTACAAAGCGAAAGAAAAGGGACGTTTTCAAACTGGGAAGATCAAGAGATAGGGGCTGTCTCTGGGTAGAACCACCTTGGTGTGGTGTTACAAGGAGATCTTGGGTGGAAACAAGTGCAGAGAGTAGTTTATAACAGAAGGATGGTTCTGGGTATGTAGGAAAGGCTTCTGTACAGAGTCAACCCTGAGGTGAAGAAGACATATGGCACTATGGTTGATTTAATGCTAGAATGTGCTGCATCGTTATGGGACCCACGCATGGAAGTGGAGGTGAGAGAACTAGAAAGGGTTAAGGGCAGGTGGAGATGAAAGGAGCAGGTCACAGAAGATGAAGCTAATTTTAGGCCATCTCTGAAGGAGATGGGCTGCCATTCCCTGAAGGAAAGGACAAGGGTTGAGAGACTCGTCAGACTCTTTAGAGTATTAAATGAGGATGGAGAAGGGTGGGGTAAGTTGAAGGTGAGGTTGACTAAAGGAATGTAGGCAGAGGTAGAAGGAACAATTCTGATATTCCAGAGGTTTTTGAGGATGTTGACTAAAGGAATGTAGGCAGAAGAAGAAGAAACAATTCTGACGGTCCAAAGGGTTTGCAGGATGGAGAGAAGGAGACAGTTCATGCTGGTGAGAGAGGGCATTACATAGGTTGGGACCCTTGAGATGAAGCTATTGAAGACAACTGCTACCTGGCATCAGCCTAATTGCAAATTGAATGTTATGTTGGTGGGTTTTTGAATGATGGTTTATTTGGTTATAGATTTCAATGTTTAAACTCTGTACCTTCCATACACTAAGCTAAAACATTACAGAATAATTTACATTTTTGCAGCTTTGTCGTGGAAATTTGTGTTTGGAGAAAAGTGGAACGGGGTTGGCAGTCTATGCATTGGGTGTAGGTGAATGAGTGGAATTTAATTGTGGAGTTGTTTAAAGTGAAGCAGGTTAGAAATGTTAGGAAGAACCTGAGAAGTAAGTGATGGGGTAGGATGAAATTACCACAAGGCGTTTATGCAGTTGCAAGTGTCAAATTATTTTTATTAGTTGCCTTGTTCAAATTCATTTTCCCCTTTCATGTTTTGCCAAATTATGCAGGTAGATTATTGTTTATGCTCTCATCTCTACGTAACTGTGTTGTGAGTTGCCAGATAACATTTGACTTATAAAAAAGACAATCTTTGATAAGTTTTAGATTTTTTTTTGCCACAGGGAAAGTAGGTTAATATTTATTTCACACAAATTAGTAACAGAGCTGTAAACTTAGTTATACATAAAACTGAAATGCATACCATCTTGGCCTCTGTGTTGATCACTGTAATGTGCACCTACAATAGTACTAAGCTTAGCACAGTTTTAAGGCCTTGTTACCGAGTTTTGCAGTAATTTTAAAAATATTTTTTTTATTGCTACCTAATAATCATAAAAATTTTGCTCCACAGTTTCGACACTTATATTTTATAATTTGTAGCCGAATTTTTTGGTAGAAATATACTGAATGATTTTTTAGATTTCATCACTCAAAGTAGCCTACCACGTTTTTTGTCATGAAAATAAGCAAAATATATATATATTTTTTTTGCTGACGAATGGTACATTATTTTTAAAAATGCATTCACAGTATTGTGCATCGTGTGACTGCACATTGACTCAAATTTTTTCAAAGTGTTTGGTTAAAAAATAGGAGTTGTTGTCACCAGTCTGAAAAAAACTCGTTGACAAACCCAGGGCTACTGGGGGATTCAGTGCAGGTGGTTGATGAGGGGAAGCAAGGGGTTTCCTGCTTTATATATTTTGAAAAGACCTTTTATATGCTACCTCTTGGAACACTGATATGGAAATTGGACAGCAAGGGGCTGGTTGGCTCAATATACTTCCTGAAGGAACGAACACGAGAGTGTGAAAGCGGGGGAATCCTTATTGCAGGAAGGGGAGGTTACGTTAAGAGTTCCATATGTTAGTGTGCTTGGCCCCTGTGTTTTTGCCATTTCAGTAAGTGTTCGGGTGGCAATGGTGACTGGTAAAATGAGGCTGTTTGAATATGATTGTGTATAGCGAGGGCAGAATCAGTTACATGAGGATATTGAGCGAGTGGGTGGACAGTGAGGAATAAATTAAAATAAATATTTGGAAGGCATAGTAGGTCCACAGGGAAGAGCGCAAGATATTACCGCATGTACAAATGGCAGGAGATAGGGAAAGCTTCAGAATACAATTACTTGGGGGGGGGGTTGATGATTCTGGTACAGAATATGAAAGCAGAGAGCAGTATCAAAGGAGAAAAGGGCCTTATAGGTGGTTCAGGATAAAGTGAGCACTAAAATAAGCCCAGTTAATGATCTATGTTCAGCAAATTCGTATCTTTCTGTGTGTAACGGCTAACGACGAGAAATGTCTAACCTCTCGGGACATGTGACATGATGCTTGCGTGTGTAAGATAAATTGTGCAGTTGGTAAGTACGTATAAAGTTTGATAAAAAATGGTATATTAATTGTACAGAATACCATTTCTTCCTTCCAATCCTGTGGTAATTTCCCTCCTCTAGATATCTGTGAAATTCTACTTCTAAATATTTGAACAACTAACACCTACCAAATTTATAGAGTGCTATTTCCTGTACAATCTGGACCGGTCCCCTATCACACTTTAACCCTTCTATTACCTTTCCTACATCCCACTTTCTAATTGTTTGCTTCCTATGATGCTTCCCCCAACAATCATAACTCCAACCATCCTGCTGCTCAAACACAGATAAGCACAGGGTCTGCAGTCTTTTCCTTATCAGTGGTCGTAGCTTGCCCGTCTGCACCTTTATACACTGGCATTCCTCTGTCCCTCCCTTTGTGTTCTTCTTCTTAAAATAATCAAACAATTTCCCCCTCGACCCTCCTCCTTGATATTTCCTAGGTAATCAATTCTTCCCTGACTAATATTTCTTCCAAGTTTTTTACCCATTTGCCTCATCCCTTCCGTAGCTCCATGTTGGGTACCATAGACTGCTCAGCAACCACGTATGTAATAATCCTACTAACTTGTACCAGCGTAATAAATCAGTTACGCCAACCTGATGCACCGAGAGTCGCCTACATCATTTTCAGTAGTATCCCATGTCCTACTCTGCTAACATCTCAGAGAGCCAACAGAGTAAGTAATGTTTCCAGCTATCGCCTTCGCCACCCCTCCTTCTATCGCCGCTTAGTCTAGAGACCGCCAAGAACACCACACGCCCCGACTCATACTCTACCGACCTGGGCAGGTTCATTTTCAGATGGCGCCTATACACCACCCACGACACTCAATAGCCAATATTACACACTCCTAGACAGGTACACTGCAACATATGGCACCCAATGCTTTGGCGGGGTAATTCAAAATGTTGCGGGCCAATCAGGCGATGATGAACCACCAGATCAGGAACTCTAACAGACAGTCACGTATTTTGGTGGGCAAGGAAATTTGTGTATAATGTAGGAAGACATAGCGAGCAGGAAGCGTGGATAGTGAGATACCATGTGGACAACAGGCAGGGAGACAAGTACGCACGCACGCACGGGAATCAACCCCTCCCTCTTCAGGTGCGCCGAGCAGTGTTAACGGGACTGGCTGGCCACACACAACAACAGCGCGGAATGCAAGCAAGAGCGGACTAACTAAACAGCCAACATGTTCACCGCTCAGGAAGTAGCGTGCGAGCGGTGCGAGCTACTGAGACTGGACACAGTGAAACTGGATGACTGGTTAGTTATCTTTACGTGCAGGTGCCAATGGCCAGACACAACGTCGACACCAACTCGCCCGTGGCGGGAACACCACGAAAGGAAGCCAGAGTGGTAAGGGCGCACCCACTGTGATGCCCAGAACTGTCCGGCGATGGGATACGTGATTGCGACGTGCGTGATGTGTGCCATAGAGAAACAGATAGTGCGCCCAAGCAGTAGAACTACAAACTTTCGGAGAAGGTGATTTTGCGTGCAGCCTGTGAGCAGATTGACAGAATGTGCCACGGGTTCATGCCTCGCCAGGCACGTCAACCGACACTGGCTCCAGAGAGCTGACCAACCTGGCCGCGACATCCGCGCGACCACGCCGAGATATGTCGTACGAACCGGCCGATGACATAAGCAAACGTACTGCGAGCGACGGAGCACACGAGCACCAGTATAATGAAGCCACAGGAGGTGACAAACAGTAGCACATAGTGTCGGGAATGCATGAGGATGTGCCGCCAAAACACGTGGCACTGCCAGAGTACTCAGGCAGTAACATAGAGGACCTGGCGCAGTTTGCAGACAAATTCACGGTAAGCCTGCACCAGTACCACATACCAGAAGAGGAGTGGGCAGATAGAGTAGTGGCGCAACTCCGCGGTCAGGTGTGCGAATGGTGGAACTTGTAGAAGAGTGTTGACATGACATAGGAAGAATTTACGATGAGCCTAAAGGAGCGCTTCTCAGAAGCTGAGGCCAGGGCCGACTGCCTAGCTTAGTTTTACAGCGAGAAACAGTGGGAGGGAGAGTCGGTCGAGTGCTTCATAGCCAAGAAGCTGCGCCTTTACCGCCGAGTTATTCCAGAGGAGCCACTAACCGAAGCACTACCAGATGTAACACGATGGGCAAATGAGATAATTCAAACATTTCTCAGCCCGGCTCCAGGCGAATCAGTAGAGAGATATGTGCGCCGAGCTACTACAGCAGAGTGGTGCTTCAAACACCTGTTCAACCCGAGGCAAGGAGACCCGAGCAGAAGCCAACCTGGGGACGGACTGATGGCAGAGCTAGCATGATTAGAGGGCTGAAAGTGAGTGACGGGCGGAAATGTACAAAGACGGGCCCTAACAGAAGGCCAGGCGCAACCTATGGACTGGTGGTGACGAGGGGAGAGACCACTGCCGCAATACCATACCTGCCCAATACCAACCCGGCATTGGCACGAAAACTGCCTGGTAAGTAACTCGAACTGTCAACAGGCAGGAAACGAGTAAGTGGGGGAGCCCAACCTGACATTGTACTCCCCGTAGTCATGAATCCGCCTTCGGATGCGACCATCTGCCACCAGGCCAACCTCGATGGAGCCGGCACCAGGGATCAGCGAACGAGGATCGCCGTCGAAGTGAACGACCGGTGCATAGTGGCGCTCGTGGACACAGCGGTCAACCTCACCTTCATCCAGCCAGGCCTGGCACATGCCGGGCGCACCCAGCACTACCCAGCCATCCTGCAGCTGGCCACCCACAACGGCACAGGGCGCACCCTGGGCACAACGGACGTCATCATCTGCATGCGGGACCAGGTCTCGACCATGATGGCAGTGATGGTGAGAGGTTTGCAGGAGGAGGTGGTGCTGGGCCAACCTTGGCTGAGCGCGCAGGAGGCCGTCATCGAGCTCGCCGTCCGACGGATGCACCTAGGAGTGGGTGAGCAATGGACCAACTATGCAGTGAGTGAGACGCCTTTTTTACCACAGTCTTGTGTTACACCTGCCGACCTAGATCACTAAGTATCAGAGATGTACCGCGACACAGTAGAACGAGTGCTATGAGAACGGCAGGATGCCTTTGCCTTCTCGGATCTGCTTCACGCCACCATGGCGGCCGAGCACGCTATCCCCACAGAAGTGACGAGCCAGTGTACACGGGACCGAGGGTGTATGGGTTCGAGGAACAGCACGTCATTAAATAACATGTGGAAGAGATGCTGATGGAAGTGATAATTGAGCCATCGATCAGTAGGTACAACTCGTGGATTGTGCTAGTGTCAAAGAAGATGGGGGCACGAGATTCTGTGTGGATTTCAGATGGGTGAACGCAGTGACAGAGAGTGCACCACAACCACAGATAAATGTTGACGAAGCGCTCGCTAGCCTCAGGGACGCGCAAGTATTTTCTATGTTAGACTTAAAGGCGAGCTACTGGCAGGTCCCCAACAGACAACAGCACTGGGATAAGACGGCATTTACCACCCCTGACGGAAGGCGCTTCCAATTCTGTGTCATGCCTTTTGGCCTGAAATGTGCGCCCTCGAGCTTTCAATACATGATGTCCCGGGTCTCGGAGTGATACATAGGCGAATTTGTAATGGCGTACCTGGACGACATAATTGTGTGATCCCGGAACTGGGATGAACGTGTGCGCCACTTGAGTCTAGTACTGGAGCATTTAGCAGCCCACCATCTTGTAGTGTCACCGACCAAGTGTAATTTAGGGAAACAAAACATGGACTTTCTGGGTAATGTAGTATACATGGCAGGGAACTATGCACACCCGACCCACCTCGCGAAGATAGCGGAAGCCGAACCAACATAAACACGCAAGCAATTGCAACTCTTCAGAGGACTAGCCAACTGGCTCCGGAACAATATCCAGAATTTGCACAAATCACGAAACCACTGACGGACTTCTTGTCACCACAGGTATGATACTGCTGGACGGACGGCGCACAGTGGGCGTTCGACAAGCTAAAAACTGCTTTTCGCAACTGCCATATCCTCTCCCGCGTTGACAGTCAGAGGAGGCTATACGTCCAAACAGATGGCAGTATGGAAGGAGCAGGCGTGGTCCTATACCAGTAAGCGGAGGACGGCATGAGACTCATTATCTACTATGGCAGCGCGAAGTTCGGGGATGTGGAGCGCCGGTACCACAGCAATGGGAGGGAGTTCCTTGCCATAGTATGGGTCTTGCGCCGATTCCGACAATACCTAGAAGGAAGACAATTCACATTGCGCACGGACAACAAGTGCCTCACCTTGCTAGACACCATGCAGGGGAGCAGGGGCAAACTCATCCGGTGGGCGCTACTGTTGCAATCTTTCGAATTCACGGTGGAGCATGTGCCGAGAGAGGAGAACGAGTGGCCAGATCTCCTGTCAAGAGAACCGGACACAAGGGAAACACTCCGAGGCGACAAAGGAACTGAGACTATGACATCACCCGGGAAATGAACCCGAGCCCCGAGCGCCCAGAACTGCGCAGGTGTACAATACCCCCTAACCCCGATTCTGTGCATAAATGTAACGACCATATGAGAACCAAGCGCAGAAGGCCCGAACACCTTGGCGGAGGTGATAGTACATGACCTTACTAGTCAACAGACTTCGCGAGTAGCTCAGAACCCACACCTGCAAGGGAATGCAGAGGGAAATGAAAACATCCGAATCGCAAGTGCCCAAATTCACGCATGTAGTCCAGGCGCAGCAACCAGAAAGACGTACGTCCCGCCACAAGCGAGAGAGGGAGTCTTTCGGTATGCGCACAACCACCCACTAGCAGGACACCCTGGGGCGAGACAGATGCAGTGGCAACAACAAGACAAGGAACTTAACCCAGGAACCCAAGTCTACATGAGAAAGCAACCCCTGTCCGACTCAGGGAAAAGTTACTGTGCAGGGTTCGCCCATGGTGGCAGGGCCCCTACAGAATACTCCAGAAACTTGGAACAACATCCTATATCGTCAGAGGAGAGCGAGGCAGGAAGATAAAAGGCCATAGTGACATTGTGCGAAAAGCAAACATTTGGCCAGAAAAGCAAGCCGGAGCTGATGCACAACTCCGACGGGACGAGGAGACCCCAGTAAGACCAGACCGAACCCCTGAAACTCTAAACACGGACTTAGAGGCGGCCTGGGAGTGGCTGTTCCCCTCGACACCGGGCGCAGGGGCGCTAACAGGAGGAGACCCAATCGAGACGGAACCCGAGGAGACAGGACAAACACAAACTAAACCAGAACAAGGTGACCAAGGGACTACATGAGACCTCTGGGGAGACGACGGCCTGCTTGACAAAGCGAACTTCACGGTGACCATGGAAGAGCTAGAGTATCTGAATAGTAAATATAAGAACAGTAGTTAACAGAACCATGCATGCTTAGAAAACGTAGTAATATTTCTTAGTGAATTGTGATGTATGTCTTGCTATGATTTAAGAGGGTGGTTTCTGAGCATTAGTTGCTAGGTAGTGTGTAGTCCCCGTTTTCCGGCAGCCATGACAGTGATCCTCCAGATGTAGTACAGTGTGGACATGTGTGTGGCGATCTCCTTCCCTCTGGGCTGAACAGTAATCTTAAATCAACTGACAACGATAGTGCTGTAAGTCTTTAATTTAATTTAACCAGATCATTTTTTAACTATCATTTCACGCCCCCGCGGGGGGTATAATAGTAACGTACTGAGTTGTGCAAGTGTTTTGGTCTGCGATTCGCGCCATGTGAGCCAGACACATTAATGTAACATTTAAGGTAAGGGCCTTATCCCACAACCAACATAGAATTAGAACAGTGCTCCTAATGGTGAACGCTGCCACCTAGCGTGAACACGAGAGCCATGTGCATGCAGAGAGACGTGCGCCTATTCATCACGCACTCCCACCGGAGCGTACCACTCCACCCTTTTAGCTCCCTGTAGGGTAACATAGACTGCTCAGCAACCGTGTGTGTAATAATCCTTCTAACTTGTACCAGGTAAAAAATCAGTTACGCCAACCTGGGCACCGAAAGACGCCTACATCATTTTCAGTAGTATCCCATGTCCTACTCTGCTAACATCTCAGAGAGCTAACAGAGTAAGTAATATTTCCAGCTATCGCCTTCACCATCCACCCCCCATTCTATCGCCACCTCGTCTAGGGACCGCCACGAATGTCACAGGCTCTACCGACCTGGGCCGGTTCATGTCCAGTTGGCGCCCATACACCACCCACGACACCCAATAGCGAATATTACCCGCTCCTAGACAGGCACACTGCGAAATTTGTTTTGCTGCAGTTCACCAAGTTACTGAGAATATTGTGTTCTATTGGCGCTGCAGTTAGCGCGGTCGGACTCAAACTCAGCCCACTTCCTTCCGACTAAGATAAACCATTTATCAAAATGTATTTTTTATCATTTTATGAAATACTTCCTACGCTCACAAATTTAAGAAATGGCTCCAGCAATCATTATTTACTTTATAAATTTAACAATGGAAAAAAGTGGGCGGAGTTCGTGTCCAACCGCCTGAATTACAGCGCCAAAAAGTACGACATTCTCGGTAACTTGACGAACTGCAGCCAAACAACAAGGGGGTCAAGAAAATACATTGGTAGATATGCGAGTGTCCAGACCTGTTCTTCTACGACCGTGGTCTAAACATACTACTACTAACCTACAGTAGTGTACTGAGATTGGACATGACATGTATGAGTTCTATGGCGGATGTCCGGTGTAGTTGGAAAGTGATGTTGTTATGATGTGTGTATTTAAAGGGAAACGTCATTAAAGCTGTTGTTGTCCAGTAGGAATGTAATATTATTGAATACATCACAGATGGCGACGAGATAAATTGGATAATCGGTTACCTGGTGAGATTGGCTGCATAGTTGACAATAATTATGGGTAAGATGGATACCGGATTGCCAGGAAGCGAGACAGATTCGGCGTCGGATGCAGATGCAGGGGCACAGAACAAGGCACACAGACAATTGCAGATTATAGGTAATATAGGTTCAGTGGAAAACTATGATGTGACGCAGGACTGTGCGATTTACTGTGAACGACTAGAACAGTATTTTGCAACTAACCATGTGTATGATGCAGACAAGGTACCCATGTTATTGACTGTAATTGGTTCACAGGCATATAGAATATTGTGTGATCTGTGTTATCCAGTTCTACCGAAGGACAAACTGTACCAGGAGCTAGTGGCAACATTGAAAAGGCAGTTTTCACTGGCGGTCGCTGTATTTCGGGAGCACACGAAGTTTCATAACCCTAGGCAACAGACTGAGGAAAGTGTTAATACATTGTATGCGAGGTTGAAAAACGCAGCAATGTTATGTAAGTTTAGAGCATTGCTGAATGAATTTATGAAGGACTGTTTTGTTGTGGGAATGTTTTATGGTAAGGTTTTGGAGCGGCTATGTGAGGAGGGGCTGGCGAGGAACCTGAACGAGTTGCTGAATATAGCTGTGAAGAGGGAATGTTCCGTATGGAGTACGTCCAAGAAACTGAATCCAGTCATGCACTTCAATTGCTCAGTTCTTTCAAAGATCATACCGAGGACAATGCTGGAGGTGAATGCTGTTACCACACAGTGTACCAATTCTTGCAAGGACAAGAAGCAGGAGCAAGTGGTTAGCAAGATGGCGATGGGCAGTACCAATTCCAAGCTGAGGGCTACCGGAAAACAACACCGCACTGCGTCGGAGCAGTGCTGTTATGCTTGTGGAGATCCTAATCATCTATTTAAAACCTGCAAGTACAAGAAGTTTCAAAGTAATAAGTGTTTAAAAGTGGTCATCTAGCAAAGGTATGTAAAAGCGAGGGAGTGAACATTGTTGACGTTAAGGACATTTATGGTCATGACATCGCACAGTCAGGTGATCCCGTGTTTGTTCAAGTTGTGGTTAATGCAAGGACAATTGAAATGGAGTTGGATACTGGTGCTGCTATTTCGTTATTACCTTTTTTTATTTTTTCTATGTATAAAGATGTTTTAAGTCACTGTAAGCTACAACCGACCAAAATGGTATTGAAGTTGTATGGTGGTGAAATGCTGAAACCAGTGGGAGAAATAGATGTCAGTATAGAATCTAACGGTAGTTATGTACAGGGCAAATTGGTGGTGGTAGTGGCAAGGGGTGTGCCTTTGTTGGGAAGGGACCTGATCACCTCTCTAAAGTTGGTAGAGGTATCTAGTTGTAATGATGTCAGTTATCCCCACATGCAATTGAGTTCGAGGTTGGTAGAGGAATTCAAAGAGTTGTTTGACGGGAAACAGTTCATTTACAAGTATGATAAATTAGGACTGAATGTGACAACAGAAGATATGCCAGTTTTTTCGAAAGCCTAGAACAGTTTCATTTGCCTTACAGGAAAAGGTGAATCAGGAACTTGATAGGTTGGTAGTGGAGAAGGTGATTAGTAGGGTAGATACCGCTGAGTGGGGCACGCCAATTGTACCAGTGATTAAGACAAACGGTAATATGAGATTGTGTGCAGATTTTAAGACAACTGTGAACAAGGTAATTGAGGATGTGAATCACCCCATTCCTAGGGTGGAGGAACTGTTTGTGGCATTACAAGGAGGGGTACATTTTTAAAAATCGATTTATCTAATGCACATAGCCAGTTGTCTGTGACAGAGGAGAGGGGTCAACTGTTAGCGTGGAGCGCGCACAAAGGTATCTTTGTTGTGAATAGATTGTCTTTTGGCATGAAACCGGCATGTGCCATATTTCAGAGAACCATTGAGATGGTCTTGTTTGGGTGTAAGGGGACGGTGTCATTTTTGAATCACATTGTGGTAACGTGTGCTACAGAGTCAGAGTATATTGACAGTTTACGGCAGGTCTTTACCAAGTTGAAGGACGCAGGGTTCAAACTGAACTGGGAAAAGTGTAAATTATTTGGTGAAAAAGTTCATTATCTAGGTCATGTTATCGACAAAGAGGGCATCAGTAAAGACCCTGACAAAGTCAAGGCTGTTAGAGAGGCGCCCCACCCGGTTGATGAGGAGTCATTGAGAGCATTTATAGGCAAAATTAATTAATACCAAAAATTTATACCAAACGTGGTAACTATTGTAAGCCCATTATATGCATTGTTGAAAAAGGTCTGTACATTTAAATGGTCGGATTCTTGTGAAGATAGCTTTGTAAGGGCAAAGGCTGCTGTACTATCCCCCCGGATATTCGTTCATTTTGATGTGGACAAACCGGTTAAGCTGATGGACTACGTCTCTGCGAAGGGAACTACAGCTGTCTTGACGCACATATTTCCTGTGGGTGAGGAAAAACCCATCTGCTTTGCGTCTAGGATTTCAACGATGGTGGAATCCAGTTATTCTGTCATTGTAAAAAGGCATTAGTCCTGTACTGAGGTGTAAAATTTTTTTTTCCAATATTTCATGGGAAGACATTTCATATTGGACCACATGCAATGGTTAGCACTATTTGGTGAGATCAAGGGTATGCCTGCAATGGCTGTGGGGAGGCTCCAACAGTGGGCCTTTATTTTTGTCAGGGTTTAACTATTTACTGAAATATGTTGCAGGCAATGGCAATGTTGGGGATGGGCTATCGATTGACCAAGTGGAGCCAGTGGAGGGGGAGTATTTGCACCTGGTAGAACAGTGTGACGGCAGTTGATGCCAACAATCTAAGATGGGAGACTAAGGTACACCCCACCTTAAGAACAGTGTTGAAACTTGTACAACAAGGGTGGCAGCGGACGGTGTCAGATGAGTTGAAACTGTACTTTCGCAAGAGGGAGGAGTTACCCGTAGAAAAGTGGGTACTCATGTGGGGATAGAGGGTAAGAGTCGGCAGACCAGGATGCTTGAGGAGGTTCATGAGACACATCTGAGGATGGCAAAGTTAAAAACCTTGTGTAGAGCTTATTTTTGGTGGCCTAACTTAAACCTGGAAATAGAGAACTTCGTCAGGACATGTAAAGTGTGTATGACAGTCAGAGCAGAGCCCCCCAAAACGGACAGTTTACAGTGGCCTGAGACCAAAGAGGTCTCTGAAAGAATACGCCTAGATTATTTGAGATCAGTTAAGGGTGCTCATTTCATGATCGTCGTGGACTCATTTTCTAAATGAGTGGTAGTTTTTCAAATGAGATCCTTGGCAGCAGAGGAGTGTATAGAAAGAATGAGGGAGACTTTTGCAAGGCATGGGTTGCCAAAGACCATTGTCACGGATAGTGGCAGTAATTTTGATTCGGGGGATTTTGTGACTTTTTATAGACTCAATGGCATTGGGCACATAATGTCACCTCCCTACCATCCTGCTAGTAATGGAGCAGCTGAAAACGCCATCGAGACTTTAAAGTCAGTGTTGTTAAAAGCGCTGCAAGATGCCTTCAATATGAATACTTCGGTTAGCACTCTAGTGAGTCGCTGCCTCATGTCACATTGATGTGCGCCCCATTGCACGACTAAAAGGAGAACTGTACAGCTATTGTTTGTAGGTCCCCGAGGACCAGGCTGGACCTGGTTAGGCCACACAAAATAGAGTTGCCAAAGCAACAGGTAGAGGGACGTGGGAAAAGGCAGGTGCAGTTTACAGTAGGGGAGGAGGTGTGTGTACGAGACTACCGATCAGCGAGTAAGTGTTGAAAAAAGGAAAGGTACAAAGAATTGAAGACAACAGGATCTTACATGTAAAAGTGAATGGTTTAGGGTTGGTCTGGAAGAGCCACTATAACCCGACGATCAAGGCCGGTAGCTACCAGGGTAGTGCTCCAATAGTCCGTAGCAAGGGCGACAATGAGATAGCACAGCAGCCAGCCAGGTCACTCTCACACATGATTATTAAGCCATCAGTATGGCTCAACCTATAATTAAGATCAGTGAGATAATTGTTTGATTTTGTGGTAATATAAGATAATATGGAATGTATTTTTATTAAGTGGTACCCTCCAGCTTGAGGGGAAGGACTGTTGTGTACTGAAGTTGGACATGATGTGTATGAGTTCTATCGCGGATGTTCGATGTAGTTGGAAAGTGATGTAGTTGGAAAGTGCTGTTGTTCTTATGCTGTGTGTTTGTAAAAAGAAATGTAATTAAAGTAGTTGTTATCCATTAGGAATGTGGTATTATTGAATACATCACACCTACCTCAGTGAACATTGAACCTGCAAATCACCTAGGCCTAGTTAAATCCATGGCCATGTGTAGTCCTACGATTGCCATATATATTCGCAACATATAACATACACACTGAATAATTTATAACTGGCAATTTGATCTACGACTCCCTGAATGACAAAAACCACATGAATATTAAGTTATTAAACAATTGGCCTACTCTCATACATACCATGCACACGAAACAAATGTATGCGAAAATCATAAATCAATCACATAAATTTACAGATAATTTTTGTAAGTTTTCGTCAACTGTAGCACTCTCAAACATTGCTTGATCTATATCTATTTCACAATAAAGAAACCATAACCTCAAAACTGCATAAACAATCACAATGAAAACAAAGGCAGATGTTTCACCTGGTCGCCATTTCGAAGCTTAACTAATGGATAAGTGTGTATCTCTCACATCAAGCAGTAGTTAACTTGACTAGTAGCTAACGGTTCTAGTTAGCATTATCTATGAGTCATAATACACTTTTTTACTCTGACCGAGAGTTAACAATTAACTAAAGGTGTAACTAGAGGTCATAATAAAGGTCCTTAGTGAGTGGGGTCCTCTTCACTGCACATGATGCAGTTCTAATTTATTAAGTGTTGAGTAACTATAATAAATCACAGTATACTTATTTAAAGTGTTACATGTTATATTGACCACTGCCACTTCTAGGCCCTTTAGGGAGCTGGACCTCCCAAACAGCACCTCAACAGCATCTACCTTTCATATTGGAGATGTGCAGAGTATCCAGAGGGACTTCGCCACACGGGCGGTAGATATGCGGGCTTCATCAACCACGAGCAGCCGGCATTCCAGGTGTAGGAAATTCCCACCAAAACCTACGTGTGTTCTAGGGCACACTTCAACCTCCTGCCCTCACACCAACGCACGTCAACATATATAACCAATTTACATTTTACGTCAGCAGCACAATAACATATACCTAATAATCTTGGTGAATGTGTCGAAAACTTGAAAACAATTGGTAGCCTTGTACCGCAACTTAATTCCTTAACTGCAATGCGATACATCAAACAAATCCGCGGTAAATTTTTCTGTAAAGTTAACGCAAAGGTGACATAAGAATGTCCATGTTAACTTCAATGTAAATCGGCCTTAAAAATACTCCTACTTCACTGGCCCTTTCAACAACTTTTGAATTAGAATTTTAAAAAGTGGCTGGATGGGTGAAGGGCAGAGGGAGAAGGTAGGGAAGGAGGGTGAGTATGAAGGAAACAGGCCATCAGTGATGATGAAGGAAATGGGTTGGAGCACTTTGAAGGACACGCGAAGTTTGGAGAGTCTTGTTAGATCAGAGAGGTAAAGGGAGAGTGTGGATGGAGGAAGTTAGGTTCCCGTTTAGTCAAGAGTGATTACAGAAGGACAGGTAACAACAGTCGATGATGGTGAGGTCGGTGAGGGAGTGGAATGTACTGAGGTAGGAACTTGACGTGTCCAATACGGGTGTGAGGAGGAAGCGGCGTGTCGGAACACCCTAGCTGGGTATAATCCTAGACACATGGTGGAAATTGAAGTAATAATTGCTGTGATAGGGCGCCAGTCCATCGTTGATTTTAAAACTAGCCTCGGCGTACAAGGGACTCTGTACTTTCAGAGTTGGGTCGACGACCACGTGGCTGCCTCCTCACACAAAGGCCGATGCGATACCTACACGCGTGTTATGCAGGGGAAGGTGTTGATGCCCACTCCATGCCTCGTAGCACAAACAAATAATCACTGAGTTACTGGAAAGAAAACACATACACTAAAAAGGCGACACTAAGTTGCATCAGAAAAGGCTGGACCCTAAAACTTACGTGATGGTGAAATAAGTTGCACATGTGTTGACGTAAGAGCGATGTATTTCACATGAAAATGAGCACTATACATCAAAGCTTATATGGCGCTGAAGCAGGCTTGACCCAAAAGCCAATCGGTGGCTGATGCGAAACTGTAAAGCAGGCCGAGGCCGCGAAAGAAAACTTATGTGGTGAATTAAGTCCCGAGGGCCATAAGTCGACCGGGATGAGCGGCAATCATGGGGAGAGCGATGGTACGAACAGGTTCCAAGAAAATTTAAAACTATTGTCTTGACTGTGGTTGATGCAAGTGTTGAAGCTCTCCCATGATGCGATATGCATGCACACCCAATGCCTGCTGAGCTCAGACTCCCGAACATGGCGACGGGCGATAGGTCGGAGCCTCTTGTTCATGCCAAGTCTGGTGAGGTAATTTTTTTTTACTATTGAAAACATAATGCACTGAGTGTTACTATCAAAATTGTCAACCCTCACACTCTGTAATGTAGGGTGATGATTCTGTAATATTTTGGGTCTTTTGTTTAGCTTTAGTCATGTTTTGGAGTCGCCAGAGTTTTTGGTGGACTTATGTGTTTGACGTTGATTAATATTGGTGAATATACATACACACTACAACAGTACTAATAAGTGCTAGAATTGACATATACTCATCTAAAACTAGAGTTTGGCATGTTTTTGTCTGCCATGAGGGCCGTGTGGTTCTGTCATGTTGGCACTGGCCGTCCTCTCGACCTAGGTCAACACACGTGTGGCTATATAACATTCATTAATATTTTTATGTGCTAGATTCGCGTACACAACACTTTGTTGTTCAGTTGAGAAAATTCTTGCATGTATTTTAAGGTCAGTCCAATGCTCGGTAGTTGTAAAAACCTGCGACCAAGTGGTTTGGTTTAGGGTTAATTACTCCCTTGTTAAGAAGGGGATCGTCAAACAATGGTACTAAAATTGCACTAATTAAAATGTCACTTCCTGATTCCTACTCCGTTTACTCCTCGGCCCATGGCCCCTAAAAACAACTGGGAAGATACTTTGGTGTCTGCGGTGACTTCATAGAGGAGGCGGCAATGGATCTAGAACCCAGTGCTACGCAGGTCACGTCAAGCTGGTAAAAGTTGGGAGGGTTGGGTTGTTCAGAAGAGGACTAGAGTGAGAGTGAGACATGTAAGCTTGCCACCGGGCGAGAGCCCAACTGCAAGAGATTCATATTATCATTAACAATTTCTTCTCATCCTCTGTTTATATAGCATTGAAGAACTAAAAGATTATTTGAAATTAAAGCAATATACCATTGTAAAAGTAAATATTTGACCAGTGTTTTTCTTGCCATTGTACATAATTATTAATTACTTGATACTGTATTTTATTGTGTGTGTTATAATCATGGAAGTAATAGTCTGTGGAGTGGAAGCGTTTGAGCAAATGTGAAAACTCTAGCAAGCTACGTAGTAGTGGCAAAAACACATACACTTAACACTGAGTTGAATTGAATTGTTTTAATTTTTCTTTAAATACAAAATTATGGTGAAAGCTTGTGCAGCTTTCGGCTGCACTAACAGATTCGGCAGTTACGGTAGATTAACTTTTCACAAGTAAGAAACTTGTACTTACTTTCATTAAATTTATAGTGTTGACGTGTTTGGTGGTGAGGGCAGAGGGGAGGGTGATAGAGAGAGACAACTACGCCTCTCGCAGTGCCGGCTGCTGGTGGTGGTGGCCGTGGATCTGCCGCCCGTGTGGCGTGCTCCCCCTGGATCCTCCACGTCGAGATGATGGTGGTTGAAAAGCTGAAAAGGCGGCTGGTAGCTCCCTAAAGACCTGAATTGGCCATGGCCAAATAACTCACGCCGGGTTACACTTAACACCAATTTATTGGTGGGTTACTGACTCAAAAATTTGCACTACATGCCTTAAGCGGTCCCCACTTCTATAGCCGGTGGGTGGCTAACACAGAAAAGCGCGCACTGAACACTGCACGACTATGCAAATAATTACGTTTTGCGTTTAAACCCCTGGGCGAATGAGCTCGCAGGGATGGGGGTGGCGCTACTCCTGGATGAAAATACGTTACGTTAGACTAAGTTCCGGTCAAAATAAAAGCAATTGACTATGGAAGT
>PNEQ01063176.1:0-10300 GCA_003012365.1 Medauroidea extradentata
GCATCCAGTGGCTGGCATTTCAAATTTAAAGTCATTGTAACACACTATGAAGTTATCTGGTGAAGAGCTTGGTGTAGCTCTGATATTCTAGAAACATGGCAACCTAATGTGTGAAGTTCCATGTGCAAGAAATTTTCAGTTGTTCATAATCTTTAAAATAAATAGCAATCTCAACAATATTATCTTTTCTTCTTCTTCTATAATTCCCAGGATATACTGTGAGTTGTCGACCAAAGTTTTGTAGTTCACGTGAAATTCTATGTCAAGTAGAAATCGGTTGTATAAAACCTCTATTTAACAAACCCCCTTACAACAAACATGTCATTTTTTGGTCCCTTGAGTTTTGTTAAATAGAGGTTTTACTGTATATATATATATATTTATTGAATATGATGTCATGTTGTAATGACTGTTTTATGTCGTTTCCCAAGCTTTTAAAATTCTTAGTAGAAAAGGCTTATGAGGTATATTTCTGTTAAGTGTGCTTCTAAAAACTTCAAATTCTTGAACCAAATTTCTTCAATCTTGCTGCACAATATGTAATAACTAGAAACCACATTATTTTAATAGTTATGATTTACGAGTAGTTTCAGTTAAAATAGTTGTAAGTAAATTATATATATGTGGTAGTGTGTGTAAATTAATTGTTTTCAAATAGAGCACACATTATTAGTGAATTATTGCTACAGTAGCTCTATCTACAAGATACCACAAATGTAAAAGCCAAGTAAATTAAAAAGAGCATCTGGCTGCTAACAGTACAGCAGAAGTATAACATTCAATTATCACAGGTAAGTTCTATGAGCATTTGTCATGATGATAGATTGTCTTAAATTCTTGCAGATTGAAATAGCCTAACATGACTTCCATATAATTCATTTATGTAGAGCTAGGCTAGCGTAGGTATTTGTGCCTACGGTTCATTTGTTGATGGAATGACGTGTAACTTACTTGTGACTATTTTTAAAATGAAATTGCATGTATATGCTGTGAAATGTAAAACATGTAGTGTAAAAAAATATAAATTCCAAATTGTGAGCTTTTTGAAAAATTCTTTTCTCCACTCATTAATGATGTGAACTCGTTAGATCTTATTTCCCAAAAAAGAAAAAATAGAACAGCCAACCAAATTTAGCAAAGCATTACACAGTTTATTCAATACTTGTGTATTAACAGGGTGTGTGTGTGTGTGTGTATGTATATATATATATATATATACACACACACACCTTGAAATATGTACAAATAATATTCCTATGATTTTTGATATTAATTTCATTGTGCTTTGCAACTATTGCGGTAATGTAACGTAATGTAAACATGCGTCTTACACCGGAGACAGTCGTAAAGCTCTGTAGTAACCAATAACTTGCAGATCACGTAACTATTATTTTTCCAAAATCTATGATCATTATTGTAATTATTTGGCTTGTGGGGAGATTGCATTTTATACGTGCTTGCGGAAACTGTACGCTATTTGCTCGATAGAGTAGCCATTACTACAAAACCGATCATAAACATGAAACTGCAGTCTATAGTGTAACAATGGGCAAAATATCATTAACTCGTAGAGCTCCACATATCTACACTACAGACTTGCCTATGGCTGGAGAGGTGGTAACCTTGGCCAGTAGTGCTCACATATCAGTAGATTTCTCCTTACCTCACAATGGCATGAGAAGTGAAGGCACGTCATTCTTTTTTACATGCAACGACTCACGTGCCTGTATTACTAACTATCACAGGGCCATCAAGGAGAAGTATCAGGTAATGGGTATTCACAGCACAAGATACCATACATTGGTTAGTGATGGGCTGCCTCTAGGGGTGTGCGAACCTGTTTTTTTTTTGTTCAAACCGAACTCTCTAACTATTTGCAGTTAAGTTTATCGAACTTCACTACTTTTCTATTTGTTTGTTTACCTCATACCTTCGGTTAAAACAAATGGTATATTCACCAAAGCTTGTTCGAATTAATTGTGTTCCAACACATTGGGAAATAAAAACAACGTGGATAATCGAATTACAATCGGTAGTAATGTTTACATCTGGCAGCAGCTCTCAATGTTCTGTGGACTGCTTGTATACTTCTCTTGTTTCTAGTACTCTTGTACGTTGGCAACGTTTTTACTAGTTATGTTGGTGACGAGTTATTTACATAATGAACCAAAAATATACTTCTTAGATATATATCTCTGCTCATTTACAATACAATACATGACTTGCACGTTCGTATAACAGTCAAATTAAAATGATGATTACCATATCCATTTTAAGTATCTGTTCGTCATCCACGTTTTATTCAAACGCTCAATTAAGTGCACACAACTACGTTTTCTTATTTATGAGAATCTTACAACATTGAGATTTTTCACACATAACTACATTTTCAACCTCCTGTTAAACCAGGCGGCTGTGTAAAGTGCGCGATTCCCGAAACCTCTAGCAATGGCTTTCATCCAATTTTCGTGCAGTTTAGTGATCAATACAACCCACAAATCCCGTTGTACTTGGAGAATAGGAGTCGATGTTAATCCACTCTTAAGTCCAATTGGGCAGCTATTGTGTGTCCCCAATTCTCCGGGCCTCACAAGGCGTCTTGGCGGACAAGCAGCAGGAAATATGTTCCAGCAAAATAACTGAACGACACAAAGGCCGCGCACTCACCACTTCCAAGTCCTGGAAGCTAGCTCTCCTACTTGTTTGTAATTTTCACCAAATTCTAGCGGCACCATTCAGCTCAAACAGGCCGCTGCCATTTCGCCCATGCAGAGCATAGCAAGACTCTCCAACACCTCCTCAGACGTCGTCGGGGCCAGCAGGCTCTAGTAGTAAATACTCCGGCTACCACTTCGCCCATGCAGAGCAAAGCAAGACTTTCCCAACACCTCAGACGTCGTCGGGGCCAGCAGGCTCTAGTAGTAAAGACTCCAGCTACCTCTTCACCCTGCCACTTCCAACACTTAAGTGAAGCCTCTCTAGTCTGGCTAGCACCAGTCATTTCACCTCCCCTACTCTGCCGGAGACCATACCCTCTCCCTCCTCCAGGCCTGCCCCTCCATGGCCAGTGGAGGACCAGGTCCGGAGTTAAATGGGAAGGCTCAGCTCAGACAACTGGGGTAATTCCTTCCCCCAAAAATATGAGCCACAGAGAAGTCAATGGAGCAAACCACTTCTAGACTCTTAAGGCCTTATTCATAGTCGTCAGATAGTTCCGAGATTATCCTGAGATCATCTTGCGCCAGTTAGTCCAGGGTTGGTCCTGACTTAGTCCGGACCAAGTGTAACCTTATTCATAAACGCCAACTAACGCCGGACTAGAGATAGTCGCGGGATCAGCCTTGTACACTGTTGCAACATGCTTCGCGCATGCGCACAGCACATTTTAACACACGGGCAAGCATTCGCGCGTGAATATAATTTGAATTACGATTACGTTTTCCCCGAAATATTGTTTCAATTATGTCATGTAGCGAATATATTATGCGATGTTAGTACATTTTTATTAATAAGCCACTTTATTAAGATATGCTGTGAATAAAAAATTAAGTTAATTTTTTTACAGATAGCACTATTAATGTGGCTGTTGTAGAGCAGTGTACGCTTTCGCTTTCTAACTTAAAAGTCGTGAGATCGAGGCTTTCGTAAAACACTTTTTTTTTTAATTTCTTAAACTACTAATTTAATAGACACAGGATACCGAAGTTGTATTTATTTAATCGATAATACGTCCATACTGACAGTAAAATCATACACAAAAATTTATATGCGGTAAAAAAATCGCCTTTTAAAACAATAATTTAAATTACTGTTGATGAAACATGAGAAAGAAGGGGGAAAATAATCCGTGACACATATTGTAAAAGCATTGCAGAATTCAAAACCAATATATCTGGTTAATCTACACTACATATACATAAACACGTATATTTCACTAGTCGAAATTTTATTATGAATGATATGTGCTGTGCCATTATGTAACGAACTAACAAGAAAATTTAACAGTAAAATTCCGCATAAAAACGTCGGAAATAAGTATAAGAAAATTTTGTACAAATAGAGGTTTCTATAACAAAATATTACAGGATTTACTGTCTTGATGTAGAACGAATTTAACGTTACAGACTGTACGGAATAAATGCACTTATAAAATAAGAAAACTGCATTATTTTCTTCATGTACAATTAAAAACTAACAAATTCAAAGAACAAAAAATTTTTGCACCAGGCGAGATTTGAACCCACAACCTTCGGATTGCTGTGCCAGTACCCTACCCCTGAGCTACCGAGACACTTGTAAACAAGAGTGGATAAATAATATATACAAATGCAAGTTCATAGTAAATGTATAACGTATTTTACGCAAATCGTATATTTATGGTTTCATATTGCTAATAGCAATAATTCCCATTTTATTAGATTAGATAAAATATTATTGCTGTACGTAAATGTCTTATACGGTACAATAAACACGCAATACGTGATTTTTTGCTCACAAAGTTTGAATTGGACCGTTTTAAATTAAGTAACTAATGCTTATTACTAAATAAATTATTAGTGTAGACGTATAATACGTTTTTAGTGTAAAATATCCGTTATATTCCATAAGCTGCGTATATAAAACAGACGCCGTCTTATATTTGTAATGGTCCGCCATGTTAATTTTCGACTTAGCCCATCGTTAAACCTACCCTTGGTCCGGACTAAAAGTTAGACCGGACTAACGCACGATGATCCTCGGACTAGCGTTAGTCCGCGTCTACGAATAAGACAAAAATTAGTCCGACGATAATCCCGCACTAGTCCGGGTCAAAAACGACTATGAATAAGCCCCTTAGAAAAGATTTAAATCCCTCCCCAGAAAGGGAGCCCAAACTCAGGCTATCCTGTTCTTCCTACATGAACTAAACTGAACCACTGTTCGTCATCGTACCAATTTCGAACTTGTGTGCCAACACGAACCCAAGCAATTTTTGGGTTCGGTTCAAATTTTCGAATGTTGGCACACCCCTAGCCGCTTCCATAATTATCTCGGTTCCGTTCTTGGAATTTGGTTCCGGTTCTCCTTCGATTCCAGTACCTATATCAGTTCTAGAGTGAAAATAGGCTTTTATATGCAAAAAGTCCAAAACCTGTACGAAAATTACACAAGTAATTTTATCACATCAAAAAATTTAGTCTTAAGCCCGCTTCAAACACACATCAGCGAGGCCACCAGCAAGAGTGAAAATATGCTTCCAGAAATTTCGACAGTGTTGTTCATACTCAACTGTGATGTGGCTGTGGCAATGGAAACTGTGCTTCCACGGGCACTGTACCATGCTCGTCGGATTTCTTGTTGCAGATATTTTTGTCTTCACTGTCGTGCCACTGGCAGATTTTGTGAGTGTCGTGTAGTGTTTAAACATAAATGACGAAAAACTTATTAAGTTGAATTAATATGCGGCAATGCCTTATTGTATGATCTATCTAACCTGAAATACATGGACACTGTTTTCAAGAATACAGTGTCGACTAAAATAGGGGCAAAAATAAATAAAAGTGGTAAATAAATGCATGTATTTTATTACTAAGCAACCGCCCTTGATAAAATATGACAGTATATCATAGTGTTCCAAGGAACAGTAATTTGTGTTGCCATACACAGGTTATAATTACAATCACTGTATAGTTACATTATGCCTGTTCATCTGTTTTGCAGTATGTGTGGGGTATGGTTATTAGTATTTGCGTATGTCTTAGATATTGTTTTGCCAAAGTAGAGACCCAGCCTCAGAAGAGAAATATTCTGTTAATAGTTCTCGGATATGGAATGCACCTGTCGTAGCATTGCCCCCTTGCAAATGTAAATTGCGTAGTGTGCAATTCCCCCTACGCAAATCCACCTGACTAACATAATTATAAGTACGTGAACCCTCGATAACTCGGACTAAAAAGGGGGAAGAAGCAGTCAGAGTTACGATTTGTCCGTGTTATCGAGGGGTGTCCGGGGAGGTGGGGTAATCAGTCATTAATCACAAGATAGAAACGCGAAGAAATTAGTACGCTATCGGTTCTACAAGCAAAAGAGGCTGCAATAAATACTGTTTTGTACGTAACTATCGTATCAAGTTATGGGAGGGCCGCCATGCAGTGGGAAAATTAACGCTAACGTGGACTATAAAGAATGTCAAACTATGTGGGCAGTCAGATCTTTATTAATTTTTTTATGCTGCTACTTCTGGCTGATCCTTTTTTTTATCTCTGTGCTAGAAGCTGGCACCAAGGCACACTTCTATCACGTAAAAGTTTCAATGTGCGTGCACGTGTGAGAGAGATAAGAAGTGATCGTTGGAGACAAGCTTGGGAGGTTGCGAGCGGAAGTAGTCAAGGTCAGCCGGTACAGTCTCATGCAATACAAACACAGCACGTGACGACACGCATCTCACAAAAGATGTTTACATTGAAAAATTCCTAAGTCCGTATGTCACAGCGTAAGGGCAGCTGCTAGCCTGATAGTTACTCTACCCTCCTACAAAGGTACAAAAATAATTTTCTTCGTATACACGAATAAAAACGGTACTGTAATTAAAAATCCTTCTGGGTCAGTGTAAATATGTGAACACATTTTAAAACTAATATTTTTAAAATTTAATTTTATGTATGTAAATTGCATCATAGAAAACATAATTTACAGCTTTATTCTTACACAAATTGTCATATTATAAAGCAATAAAATTTTAATCAAGTTTTACAGAGTTACCGTATTCACTCGCGTAATCGCCGCATATTTTTGATGAAATTTTAGGCCGAAAAAATGTGGCGGCAATTATAAGGGGTTTTCAAAAAAATTACCTTCTATATTTTTTTGGTATAGAATACAAGAAATGTACATATTTTTCTATATCATAACGTGACCATTTATTCTAAAATAAAGAGAAAGATTTTGTCGGTGTATAGTAAACATGAAAAAATTAAATTGAGACTACAAAATCCTGTTAATCAATTCACGTGCGTCACTCAATGAAAATCGTTTAAAATTATCCCGTGAAGTAGTTTATAAACAAATCCGATTCACGCTTAAAACGTACAACTCTCTAGACGACGTTACGTTATCAAGAGCATCATCAACCAACGAGCTTGACTCATCGTGTCCGGCTTGGGCCTAGTTGTTGTGTTGTTCTTTCACCACCCACATCGGCTCTTGAAAACATCGTTGTTAAAGGGGCGTAAAACCCTCTCACCAATTTTTCTACATCGCAATGCGAAGCAATGATTTTTAATTTTTCTGTAATGTCCGGAACAATTTGTTTTGCAGCCCTGAATTCTTTGCACATACCAGAACAAAATAAGTTTACTTTATGTTTATGTTTCATTGTAACTCGTTGTTACCGTCATTTCACAAGCACCACACTGAAATGTTTGTTTACGACACACGTGCGTGCCTGACTCTCTGGACGAAGAGGGAGGATAGATAAAGAAGTGACGCTGGGTTCACAATTAAAAACTTAAGAATTATGACGTGCAGCTAAGAGTTGACTTAAGAATAGAAAGTGTGTTTCTTAACGTACCGATTCGCAACAGAACATAACAGGCCGTGTGGGGTGTGGGCCATGACTTTAGAAGTAACAGGTATAGCGAAATTCTATATTTTTCCGTAAGAATTAAGGGTATGAACCAATCGGAGCATTCGGGAAGTTAAATAAACATGGCGGATATTTAAATAATATACGTTAAATACGGTATGGTGCTATATATGATGGATTTGGCATAGTTTGATCATTTCAAGCTAAAAAATGCAGTTAAGCTTATATTTATTTTTAGTTTAACGACAGAATAGCTGTTTGAAAAGCTTTTAAAAACCCATTTGGCTGGCGAACAACTCGTAGTATAAGTTTCGTATACACGGCATATTATTATTTATAAAAATGTTAAGGAAATTCTTGCTAAAATAACTGAAATATAACATGTACTAGTTTAGATGCTTAACGCATTAAAATAACTTGTTTAGAAGCACCGTCTGTGTGAAGTGTTCGGTGGCTCAGAGGAGGCAGTTCGCCTCTAGGCTCTGAGGTGTGCGGACGTGTTTTGTTCCCTCGGTCACTTGTGTCGGTGTGAAAAAGTGGAACAAGTAAAACACATTTGTCTCAACGTAGTGTTCGGTGCGAATTTCTTTCGCGTCTCTCATTTACTCTAAGTCATGGAATCTCGTCAACAAACGGCTCGCGTCAACACGCTTCGCATCAAATGCCCTGCCAAACCACTCGCCCTGGACTTACTCCGGTGGCTTGACGAGACCCTGGGTATTCAAGATGACGAGCTGGTCGCTGTACAACTGGACGGGCGGCAGCACTGCATATTTGTGAAGCTGACGTCACTGGTTCACTGTGAGAGAATCATCCATGCAACTGGAGGCACATCGCAGATCCACACTTCTACGGGTGAGTCTATACGTGTAGAAATAGAAATGGCCGTAGACAACATGAAAACTGTTCATGTTATAAACCTCCCAGTTGAAATTTCGAATGAAAACGTAATATATGCACTAACACCATACGGCAAAATACACTCTCTGACAGATGAAATGTGGGGTGTGTACAGTAAATTCAAAGCAAAGACAGGAGTCCGCATCGTGAAAATGGTTGTGGATAAACACATTCCGTCACAATTAACCGTCAATGGACACGTAGGCTTTGCAGTGTACGAAGGCCAGCCACAAACATGCAGCCACTGCTCCTAGGCGGGGCACCACCGTGCTGCCTGCCCCACTTTACTGCGTAACACGCGGCCAGGAGAGCGGCGCACGTGGGCGCAGACACTAGCAGTCTCTACACGCGACAGGCGTGATACCAACAACCTTGACACCAGCGTTCAGCCTTCCATGCCTAGCCGGCCACACAAGTCACCTGTGCAAACACGCATTGACGAAGATACAATGGATCACACAGACGAACACGTGTCACTGCTCAACATTCATACTTCTCTACACAAACCAATAGTAGATGTTCAGCCCTGCGTCTCTGCCCATACAAGACACTTCCTCTGGCACAGATAATACTACAGACATACAACAGGATATTGTACCTCTTAGTCCACGTGGACAATCAAGTACTTCACAGCACACCAGAAAAAAGAACACAGGGAGGGATAGTTCAGATCACGAAATGAAAGATAAGAAACCCCGCCGTGATGATCGCAGCCCTTTGCGGTGTGATGTCATTATCCCAGAGAGCCCGCGATCACAGAGAGAGCACTCCCTACTTGTAGCACAACAAGCTATTGCACAGATTAAGGGATCCGAATACGACGCAATGATGGATGCAGACAGCAATGACGACCCAGGTGATAACAGTCGCGACTGTTAATATCTGCGCAATAGAAGCAACATACAAATACCACGCCCTGTATCAGCTTGTACGCGCACACGCCATTGATATTCTATTTATACAAGAAATCACAATACCACATTTACCATTCTTTGACCAATACAATGTATACATAAACATCGGAAGTCACGGCAGAGAAACGTGTATAGTGACGGGAAACCACATCCAGTTAATAAATATACGTCAACATCCATCAGGTCGGATTATCGCCGGAACGCTCGTCTCAATACAGGCTCCAGCCAACACAGAAAAAACAATAATAGGGCACTGCGTAAATGTTTACGCCCCGTCTGGCACACAACATAGAGCAGCCAGGTTAAAATTTTTTCGTGAAGATATTTTGTCATTTTTAAATATCAATGACGCCCCTGTCATACTGGGCGGGGATTTCAATTGTATAATTAATAGTGTAGATCACGCGGGTGGACAATACCCTGTAATCACGGCATTGCAAGAATTAGTTACAGCTATTGACGTTGAAGATATCGTGGACACGCTGCAAGTGTCGGTACCGCATTTTACATTTCACAGCCATGCGTCAAGCTCGCGACTTGACCGATTTTACATATCGCGCGGCCACAGACATGCAGTAAGAACATATGATGTCATCCCTGCTGCTTTTACTGATCACGACATGGTGTTGTGTACACTAGCATGCCCTATTGTAACACGGCAAACTGGCAGGAATTATTGGCGCTTACAGACCAGACTGCTTGGTCAACCTGAGGTAGACGATCACTTCCATAGGAAATGGGCGCAATGGTTACGATACAAACAGCAGTACGCGGACACAGCTGAGTGGTGGGAGCGCTGTGTCAAACCAGGGGTGAGAAAACTGTTTCAATACCACGCAGCACGCTGCCGTAGAGAACAAGAGTCGTTACTGTATATTTACGAACACGCTCTGCGGGACTTACACTCAAATGCTGCACCTGA
>PNEQ01063177.1:0-10300 GCA_003012365.1 Medauroidea extradentata
CACTAATGGCACTGGAATAATCATCGGAGACCTATCTTATCTATAGAAAAGAAAATTTCCAATTTACTGGCATCAGTTAAACAGTCTTCGCCCCCCTATTTATCAACGTATAAGTGACAAAACTTGACCGGTAGTACATTATCTGAAATCACAGTAACTGGTAACAAAACCGCTAAAGTGGCAGTTCTGCTAGGTTCGGCTATATTCGGATCACTTCGGCGAGAAAGCACTGCAATCGTAGCTTCTAACCAAGCGTCACGTAGCCAATCCCCTCCCGTGTTCCTTCCGCCCGGCCACCCCTCCAACCCCTTCATTCACCCGAATACTATCGCTGCAACTCTATCCACTAGAAGCGATATTGGAAGCGCTTTTTAACGTCTCGCTTTGGTTGTTTACGAGTTTTTTTCTTCCGTTTGACAGTGTTGTAATCCGAGCGGAATTTGTAAAAGATACACCTATTTGCATGAGTCATAGTTAGCTTCTAGTAGAGACAAGGTTACAAGTAAGTATTTAATATAATCAGATAATTGTTAGGAAGCTGCCTGGGCAAGCACTGCTTGCCTTGCTTACCCTGACGAGACGCCACTGGTACCAGCATAACTGATAAGCCTGCTTTCCTCAAAGTGTGTGCAAATTAACACTGAAGGTTAAAATAGTTTAGGGCAGGTTGTATCAGCTTCCAACTAACAGACAGTTAGCTAACACCGTGTTAGCTTATTTTCTCTTCTTAAACGCCTAGCTGTGTTGTATCAGCCATTTTTATTCCCTTATTAGCTACCATACTGTTAAGAGTTTTGGTGGTGCTTTTATGTGTCTGTTGGCAATATAGTTCCTAGAAATGTATTATTTTGAGCTCAAACACTTAAATTTTGTTGGCAAGTGTGCAATGTTTATATTATTATTTCGAATTAATTACAAAATATGGACGAAAAATTAAAGCGTTTACCAATGCGATGTAAATTATAAAGTTTTATAAACTGTCCTTTCTGTATTAGGCTATATTGAACACTTCACTTAAGTTATTATAACACAAGTACTGTGTATACTACACTTAAAATTAACATTGCCATCAAAATATGCAACAAAACTATAAAAATACGTGTTTGAATTGAATGAGCTTAGTTAAGAGAGTTTCTGTCGAGATTATCTTTATTTCATAAGATTGGAGGACTTAACTTTTATTTCTGAGACTGTTTCAAATTTATTCACATAACATGTCTGCTGTCTACACAAATAAAAACCTACCTAAAGGAACACTTGCAAAACCAGCCAAATTTATGTGAAGTCCTTGTATGAATGACATGTGCAACACATTAGCACTAAATTGTTTAGAAGTAATGTGGGCATCACGATTTTATTCACGACTCGCTGAACGACGAAAGCCTATGTTAGAAAATGAACTTATAAATATCAAGTCACCAGTTACGAAACTTGCTTGGAACTAAAAATTTATTTCTTAAATTACATAAGAACAGAACTGTGAAAAAAAAGCGAATTCACCTGCATTACAAATGCTAACACGTAATTATTCTCGAACATTTTCCAATAAATGAAACTGATCAAAGTATCCAGCATACTGAATTACAAAACCCCGATATTAAATAACTTTTGTATTCCCAACACTTAAGAACACAAGCAAAACAAGCTTGTAACAATCACTTTATGGCCATTTTCTTCTGTAGCTTATAAAAATGAAACTTCTGACTTCCTATAGGGCCTATATATACCCTCAAAATATAGATGTAAATCACTGCGCCCGTGTGGTAGACAACCCGCATTGCGTACGTTACACAGGTTGCATAGCGGCAGGCGTTGTTAATCCTCTTACGAAAAGACTACAAAAGTAATTTCAACGAGACCCATTGCCCTATAAGAGTGTCAGACAAGGGAAACTTCTTTTACTACAGTCAAACGTTTGTTTCTTAATTTATCAAAAAATTTTGATTAAAATGCATGCTTACCACTTTTAGAACAATTTTAATAACCCTTAAGCTAATTGTATTAAAGTCAGAGGTATGATTTTACAAACTGTATACCACCTTATTTGTAACAGCTTCCTTCACGTAAACGTTATACGAAAAATTAGATTTTGATTTCACGTGGTGTTTTATTTACGTTCACAAAGGCATAACTTTATGGCCATTTTCTTCTGTAGCTTATAAATATGAAACTTCTGACTTCCTACATCCTTGTACATGCAAGAGAAGCTGCTCAACTTGAAGTTACGATAATGTATTAAAACGTTACTTAAGGCGTGAGACATTAAGGGAGCGGTCAAACGCAATTTTCATCACCATGTTTTTATTTGTATTTGCACCAGATATTTTCTTTCTTATTTTGGACACAAAATGTGACTAAATTAGGCTCTTATAAAATTTTTTATCTCTCATAGTTTTCACGTAATGGCTTGTTAAAGTCATATTTTGCATGTTTCCGTTTTAACGACTACACTAAAACCAACAGACATACCAAACTAAAAAAATCATAGTGGATAAAGACATTGCAGACTACAATGGTATGCTAATAAAAATAGAGAATAAAAATATTTGTATTAAAAAATTATTGAATTTTTTAAATTATTATTTTCATTTTCAGCATTTTTTAAATATACAAATAATCTTTATTCATTAATTTTATGAGCATGACATTGTAGCCGGTAATGTCTTTATCCACTGTGATTTTTTTGAGTTTGGTATATCTGTTTGTTTTAGTGTAGTCGTTAAAACGGAAACATGTAAAAATATGACTTTTAACAAGCCATTACGCGAAAACTATGAAAGATAAAAAAATTTTATAAGAACCAAATTTAGTCACATTTTGTGTCTAAAATAAGAAAGAAAATATCTGGTAAAAATAAAAAAGAAAAAAATGGCGATGAAAATTGCGGTAGACCGCGCCCTTAAGACTGCAAAAGTCAAATATGGCTTAAACCACGATCATTTTCAAAACGATTTTAATTTTGAATGCAAAAAAATTTCGAAGGAACATTGCATACGCAAAGCACACATTCGTAATAATCAGTTCCGATACTATATGTGAGTTTTCTTGGTTAAACACACGTTTTTCAAAGCATGTAATAGCCTATACAGCTTGGTGTCATTCTCTTTAAACCAATCCATACACTCGCAAACAAGCATAGTTTCATGCTATAATATACCATATTAATATTCCTTCGCACAAAGTATTATATTGTATTAGCTCAAACGAGCCACAGACTCTTCTCATATGAGAAATGTTTTAAACGACAATCCATAGTTTTGTTAAAAATTTTAAAAAATTTTAAAAACTAAATTAAACTAATAAAATTATTACAAAAATTAATATAAAATATATTGCACGACAACTAATGTTTGTGTATCACATGTAACACACACGACCCATAATTCTATAATTTATGTGACAGATCGTTTTGTTTGATTAAGCAGCGTTATCGCTTGGTATTGTGGTGTTTAATTTAACACGTGGATCTAAGAAATAAAGTTTTAGTCCAAATTACTAATAACACGAATAGCAAATTCACAGGCTTATTAAACTCATACTAGTCACCGCTCCCAGTTCCTGTAACTGCAGAATCTGTTGTAATATTTCATATTTCTAAAATCAGTACTAATATTACATTACTATCGTTGATATCTTATTTTATAAAGCTATTTCCACGTTGGTAGGCAACATCACAAGCCATTCTCTCTCACTGTTAGTTAGCTATGTGTACTTCAGGAGATTACTCATTTTTATTCTTCAATTCTGCTGTGACGTAGACTTAAAGTTGAATGCAATGCTCTTTTATATCACAGTAATAGAGTACTGACTGGACTTCACAATAATCACAAGATAACGTAGTTCTGGTTGATAATAAGATACGTAATGGCATTCGTGATGACAGAAATTTTGTCATCAGTTTTCGAGCTACTATACTTATATTCACAACGAAGCAACTTCTGTTGTTGCGGTGCGTTGCTGAAATAAAATTCTTCACGACTTGAGGTCTAGTAAGGATGACATGTTATGACTGTGGAGAATCGATCTCCATTAATGAGGAGGGATGAGGTGGAAGTAGGAATGAACCCACTCTCGGTGCAAATGTACTGTTGTTTTCAAACCACTTAAACTTTTCATCTCTATCCATCTAATTGTGTTAGAACCTTTAAACCAGCATTGTTTGTGGAATTTTTTTCAGAGGATGTCACTGCAAATATTACAAGGGGATATTTCCATTGTTGCTTACTACCCGTGGGAATTGACGTAATTTTTAAAACAGATAAACACTAAGTGTTCATTCTTCGTTATCTAAAACGGGGACTTGTGAACTACACCTCGCTGTATTTCACACCGTATATCGTTGCTAAGTAACGTTTCTATGAACGATGTGCCATATAAGTATTGTTGTGTAGTAATGAATGGTACAATCGAAGTTCGCAGGATTACTCCAGGGACTTGTTATAGACGGGAAAAGTAAACAAGTTTCAAATAAGGAAAAGAAAGGGATCAGTAATAAAAAGGATGCTAAATAAACAATACACATGAGCGTAAGTTTTATTAAAATCTGCAACAATTCTGGCGACAAGGATAGGATTTCAACACCCAACACCATGTTTATACGACATGTAGTATCTATTGCACGAATGTCGCTGTCGGCATCCCTGCTGTTTTGAGCTGTGCAACGCACACTAGTACCTTCAGCATTTGACTGTTTTGACTGTTTTACTAATTTGGCCAAACTAATATTTGACACATGTCCTTCACGCCCACGTGAATTACATTATGATTTTGATTTGTCCCGACGGCAGCTTCCAACCATATTACTACGTCTAGAATAACAACTCAATCCGGGTTGAACTAGGACTGGACTGAAAAATCTTGATTAAAAAGTTTGCTTTAAACACGTTCCTACCGGACTGAAGTAAGAGGGGAGTGAGTGAAACAGTCCAGTCGGCAAGGTGGACTGGAATGTAGAATCTGGATTGAAACCGTATACTTCAAACATTCATCGGACTGAACTGAAAGAAAACGAAGCGGACGTCATATTGAATTGTTGCTTTGGTTATTTAAGAGGTTAGAATAGTCTTGGGCTGGTTAAATACATTTGTTATATGTTGTTAAAAATACTGGGAAGTGCCAAATAAATGTAAATAAATATTTTGATGGACAAATTCAAACCAAATATCAAACAAATACTCGCCTCGTGCTTTTTTGACAGTCGTTTGTTCTGAAGTTCAATGTTTCGCAAAGATATGTCTCTAGACACACGAGTTACGAAACTTACGTTGAATTAAAAATCAACTACTCAAATTGAAACCTTTACAATCATAAAACGTTAGGCCGTATGTTTTCCGTTTGTGGCATGGACTACGTAAAAACAGAACTGCGAAAGAAAGCCATTTCTCTTGCATTAAAAAATGCTGCTTCCAATGAACAAAGTACGTAATTATTCACGAACTTCACCAGTCAACGAAAATGAACACTGAAATATAAAACCCGGACGTTAATTAACTTTCGTTTTCCTCACTGTTCTGGACAAAGCTACAACATGCTTGTAACGATACGCTTGTGATATTTTTCCTCTGTAGTTTATAAATATGAAACTTCACACGTCCTTCATCCTTGTACGTGCTCGAGAAGGTTACACAATTTGAGGTTACGAAAACGTATCAAAGCAACTAAAGGCGCGAGACATTTATACCGCAAAAGTCAAAAGTGGCTAAAGACACAATCGAAATAAATGCCATTTTTATTTCAGATGATGCTAAACAAATTTGGAAGTAACATTGGATATACAAAGCACACATCACATAATCACCTGCACAGTTTGTTTTCTTCCGCTTCAACCCAGTCCATACACTCCCCACTCAGTTATAGTTTCATGCTAAAATATCTCAAATTAATATGAGTTTGTGCAAAGTATAACATTTGGATTAGCTTAAACAAGTCACAAAATTTTCGCAACTGCCATCGCCATCATGTAAATTGTCTCGCTCTCGCCACTATTCTCCTGTTAACTAACCAGAGAATAAACTCTCTGGTTACCAATAACAGGAGTTCAAGCAACGCATTTATAGCCTAACATAAGAATAATATTTATTCCAAGTTCTAACCAATGTTGATACAACTGGCCCTTAGTAAGTTGATAACTGAACTTTTTGCGTATTTTGTTCATTCTTTTGTGATATATTGAAAATGGCGGAAATTTTTTTTTATGTTAGAAAGAAATCTCAGATTATTTGTTTCCTTAACTTTATCAATCTGGGTACAAGTATATTACTTAATAAGCTGACTAATCTTTCGTATATACATTGTTAATCCTGTGTTTAAAATAACATTTTTATTTCCTTCCTTGATGTACGTAAACCATTTTTACTTTTAGGGTTAATTTGCCCAACATTGAGGAAAGTAGACTTATCTGTTAAGGGCGCGGTCTACCGCAATTTTCACCATCATTATTTTATTTTTTATTTGTACCATATATTTTTTTCTTATTTTAGACACAAAACGTGGCTAAATTTGGCTCTTATGAAATTTTTTATCTCTCATAGTTTTCCCGTAATTGCTTGTTAAAGCCGTATTTTGCATGTTTCCGTTTTAACGACAACACTAAAACCAACTAATATACCAAACTTTATAAAATCACAGTGGATAAAGACATTGCAGGCTACAACGACATGCTCATAAAATTAAAGAATAAAAATTATTTGTATTAAAAAAAAATTATTGAATGTTTAAAATTTTTATTTTCAGCTTCAAAATTTTTTTTATTGTAGCCACATGAATTACTTAACCTGGCTTAAGTTAACAAACACTAGGTTCCACTCAAAACTTTTCATATTATAACTTACATCTGACTCTAGACCATCGGCAACTATTCGTTGGGCCTGATTTCGTCATTAAAAGTTTTTTTTTCGCCTTGAAATCTCAGAATTTAACAACTGGAAGTAAATCATTCATACAGTTATTTTACCCTCTTCACGTTTTAAATATGTACACAAACATAGCTTAATGTTAACAAACCAGCTTATTGATTGGATAGATACATACTCCAACAAATTAATAACCTTAACATTTTAAAGACATTAACATTACCACTGCTTTGTATTGTTATAATTTGGGCACGTTAAGTTAAAGTGATGCAGAACGATGAATATTATAAAGCAATGATTATGTCATCGGAACACTATGCGCAGAAATTTATAACGTTAATGTATCATTTCTTAATAGGCCTATCTTGCATTGCATGTTTATTTTTTATAACAGATGGCTATACGCATATTGATCAACTGAACGTCGAGTTGTACCACTTGAATACTAACAAATTACAAAACGATAAAAAAATACTTAAGTGAATCTGACTTCCTGAAACATGGTGTTTGCTGCATTAAAAATGTTGCCAACCACGCAGCTCGAAATCGTACCGGAAATCGCCTGCTTATTTTTATATTTATTTAATAAAACTATCAAAGAAAACAAAAACTGCAAAAATATGCCGCTATTTGAAATGAGAAATCATACGCAGCTTCACGTTTATTTCAGTTGTTCACTAATCAAAGACACTTTGCAACTACGCCCGAATAAATTTAATACTGTTTTCTTGTTGTCAACACAAGCAGGGTATATTTTAGCAGCAAGATACATCGACAATATAAAATTACATAAATGGAGTCAGGTAAAATAAAACAAGGGCGACAAAATAAGAAAAAATAAATAAGAAAGTGAAAATACCAACATCCAAGACAGAAAACACAGGTATAAGGTCTGCTTTGGCAAACGGACATGCAGACAAAATGAATGAAAACTACGAAACGACGATAAGACGGAATAAAACACAGTACTTCAAACACGAACATAAGAACCAAAGGACAACCAGAAAAAAAATGAACCACAAAGATACGACACAACGGTGAGGCGAAAGAAATCACAGTAATTCAACGTAGACAGTTAAATGAGAAGATGAGTATTCGTTGATATACACCATTGCTTGTATATCCATGAATACTCATCTTGTCATACATCCCCATCGCAAAAATCTTTCAAAGACCAGAAAATTAAATATCGGAATGTGACTAAATTGCAAACTGAATAACAAGATGACTGTTTCTGTGATATTATGATCTCTTGTACGTGATATCGGTTTTATGCCAAGAGTATTGGAATTTAAGTGGTTGTATTATTACCATTTAATGAAAATTAATCACAAATTATTCTTACTATCAAGATAAGTCAAAAAAGGAAAGAATAAATAAGTGTGTGTTTAACTAAGGCTCAAACTAAAGTTAAAAAAACATGACATAGTTGCAGAGTTTTCATTGGTAAGTTACTGGCAAAAAATTGAGCTTCAACCAAAATACTATATATATATATATATATATATATATATATATATATATATATATATATATATATATGATTTCCGCATCTGAAATGCATCAGTGACCAATGCATTCGAGGTTGTATGTGCCTTCATTGTATTTTAGTAGCTTACATTTGAGCTTAATCTCTTTGTAGTTACTTATCTTGAACTTTAAGCCTTCCACCAATGTCTGGTGTATATTTTACTTAGCATCATAACCAAGCATATCTAAGCATGGTAATGGATATGTTACACAACTTAATTGCAATATCATGTAAGTCTTCAACTTAAGTTAAGGAGCCCAAAATTCCTGTTTGATACACCTTTTCTTATTCACACTCCAATAACAAAATAATTTCAATTAAACACAGTATCATATACCGGCGGTTTCCTACAACTAAATGTGTGCATACTTTGGTAAACCAATTTTAAAACAGTAGGGCAGTACCACTGTATTGCAACTACTTGAACATTTATTTTTCCACCGCCCACAGGCTTCATTGTATTAGGCCTGGAGGTAAACACTCTAGTGCATACCGCACTCAGAAAGTTCTGACTGACCTTGGCGAACATGAACCTTAGATCGTACTAATTTTACCGGATGCTCGTGTAACAGATAAGATTAACATATCACGTATTGTTCTAACAGTAGTTGAGAAACCACTCTAAATTGGATCGTTGAAACCAAAGAGACGATAGGCCTACTAAGAAATAGTGTTATCTTTGCAAAATGGAGGCGAAGTCTCACCGCATAAAATATCTTTCTTCGTGTTATATAAAAATGTTTGTAGTGCTTGTTTCCTTGCTGATAACTACTGTCTTCACTCGTCTATAAAGGGTTACACTCTCGGACCTTGCATAGTTACAACCGAGCTACCAGTCAGAAATCATCATGAACAGTAAGTAACTTACAACGTGAACACATTTTTCATAACACTATTATCATATGCCTGGCATAGTAGCTGTTTTCTGTTAGCTTCTTTGAAGTTCAAGTCTGAGTGTGTTGCAACACAACCTTGCCAGAAAGTCTAAGCACAACAGGACGTTCTCGTAGTGCTGCAAGCTACTTTCTAACCGACAAACTTCCTGAATGTTTCTTTAGAAATCATATCGTAGGTTAGCATTTTTAGGTTAGTGTTAGAGGCTCAGGAATGACTGAGATATAAGGTCGACCTTGAAGCGTGCATCAAATGCCGCATCGCCTCAATCACCCAAGCGATGAAATAGCGTGCAAACTTCCCGTCGAACTGTTTTTACTATGGAACACTATGCGGTGATCGTACAATTTTACTGGTGGTAAGTCTGTAGCAATCTCAATATGAGACTCATATACACTTGGTTGTTTAATTTTGAAGAATGACAGTCTGAAAAGATAGTTTTTAGCTATATTGGAAGGTTGAGAAACAGTGTTTTTAATGAGCACGGCGTTTTGAGGGCGTTCACGAGGCAAAGAATTGATAGTTTTATATTTGCTCGACATAATATTAGTTTTATAGACCTTACTTGTTACTCCATTTTCCTCTTGTAACTATTATTTATCTCTCATAGTCTTCCCACAGCGGCATTTCAAAGTAATCTGCTTACAACACACGGCACTGTATTTTAAGCGCACGGTAGGCGGTGACCTTAGTTATTAATCGTCTGGCGACACATGATGTCAGGGTCCTTGGTCCCGCACATCTCACAGCGCTCACACTGTAATACTGCAATATGTGTTATTTAACCAATACGCTGAAAAGTCGGTATAGGGTCCATATTACAATTTTTTTTGTAACGTATAACGTAATCAGAAATGATCTGTACGTTAACATTAATGGGGGTATGGGTATCTAGCGTATAGATCAACACTAGCATTAGCTTTGCACATGTAATGAGTGTAAATAGGACGTATGAAATTAGACAAGAGAAATCTGTATTTTATTAGAATGATTAGTGAAATGATTGTTCAAACAATACGAAACA
>PNEQ01063178.1:0-10301 GCA_003012365.1 Medauroidea extradentata
CCGGCTATCCGGCAAGAATGCCCCAAACAGCAATGGTGGCCGACGGTGACTGACGGACACGGTCGTGGCCGGTGACGGACGGGTATAGTGGGTTGCCGTTCGTTTAAAACAATGCAAAGCAATGTTGCCGGTACGCAACGGTGACGGTCGGTGCCGGACGGCGCCTGACGGTGACGGCATAGTGGGTTACCTGCTTTAAGGGCGCTGGCCGCCGCTGTCTACCTGTGCGTTAGAGCCTCAAAAGCTACGGAGCAGTAAGATCGACCTTGAAGCGCGCGTCAAATGCTGCGTCGCCTCAACGAGCCAAGCGCTGGACTAGCGTGCAAGCTTTCCACAGAACTGTTTTTGCTATGGGACATTAAGCGGTGACCATATAATTTTATTGGTGGAAAGTCTGCAACTAAGTTCAGTGTAGATCGCAATCTGAGTTTCACATACATCCGGTTAGTACATTATGAAGTACGGAAGTCTGAAAAGGCCGTTATTAGCCATGTTGGAGGGCTTAGAAAGAGAGTTTTTAATGAGCGTGGCGTCTTAACAATGAGGTTCCGACCTTGTATGAAGTATGTTTTCTTTTTGTACGTTGGCACAACGGCCATACGTGGAATACTTTAGTAGAAATAACCTGTTTACGAACACACTGCAACGCATTTGAAGCGTGTGGTAGGCGGCCCACTTAAGAGGCGTGGTACATAATTCAACGCTAAAAGCATTAATCTATAACTGTAGGTTTCTTGAAGCCAATTTGTGAAAATTAAACTACAGCAATCCTAGACAACAGTTGTAGCCAACGTTTTAAACTAAATTGTTTTCAGTGTTACGAACTTCTGAGGCCCAATCTCTGACGCCGGAACCCCGTGCATTTAACTGCGGCGCAAGAGAACACGCGTAGCTAATTAGTAATTACGGATAAATACTAACTCATAAAATTAGCAAATATCATTATCTACGCTCTAAATCTTAATTAGTGAATATTCACTGATTTACGCTAACGGGTGGAGCAGTTTCAACAATTTGAATCCGTGAAAATAATCACTGTAGAATTAATGAACATTCGCTTATTTCCTTTAAGAGTGCCAACATCTCACAAGTGAATCAGTGAATATTCACAGTTTTTTCAGTTGTTTTCAAAAAACAGTTTTCACTTATTTGAATCAGTGAAAAATTACTGAAACATCTGTGAACATTCATTAATATACTTGTGGAATGTTGTCACTCTTTATCGTAATCAGTGAATAGTCACAGATTTCACAGTGGTTTCTCGCTGATTCAATTAGTTGATACTGCTCCATCCGTCGGCGTGATTCAGCGAATATTCACTAATTCAGATTTAGAGTGTGGGATTGTCATTGAGTATTTTATCCATATTGGCTTAAAAAACCGTAGAAATCAATTGATGTTTTCAGCGTTTATATATCTACTACGCACTCTTAATTCTGGACACGCCGCTGCTTAGTGTTGTAAGATACCAGGCAGCGAGCAGGCACTTTCTCCAGTCACGTAGCAGGGCGCTGAACGCACGCAGCTCTCGGCCTTATCGACGTCGCCTCTCGTATACACTCTTCCCCCTCCTCCCTCCCGGCCAAGCGCCGCGCGGTCGCCACGTGACGCGCACGTTATCTCGCGTGTCTCCGCGACACTGCTGCTGCGTTGCCACGCAGTGTTGCCAGCTCTTCCGTTTTGTCGGAAGATCTTCCGATATTTAGTGTATGGTAAGATATTTGGAATTTTTAATGAAACCTTCCGATTTTTTACTTTGAGCGCTTGTACACTTTAAATGTATTTTTAAAATTTTACAATAGCAGTTTAGATGTCTTGTGGCATCATACCCATCGAATCCATCTTTACTAGTTAATAAATATATAATTCTGTATTTAAACAATTACAATTGCTAGCCCTGTGGGACTTCCCTGTCGATTTGGGATTTCCTTATTTACTGATACTTAGGTATTCCTCTAAATGGATGTACTCCCTCTCCGTGGCTCCTTATTCCCTTAGTATAGCTGTAGAACCAAGTGGAGTTTGTGCAGTTGTATCAAAGTGCAATCCTACAATCATTCAGTATTGATTACGGTGAACATCGTACCGTGAGTACTTCAGACATCGTTTTCAATGGCTTCAGGTACTGTTAGCAACAGTGATTCAGATTCCGCGGCAACTGTTGCTAAAGAAAAGACAAAATACAGTACGAAATACAATAATGAATGGGAAAGTGATCCTCTTTTTCGTAGGTGGTTACAAAAGAGTGAAGCCTCCTACTGTTCTGCTTGTGATCAGCACCTGAGTATGTCGTCAAGGCAAAGGTGATTTAAAGAAGCACATTACTGTAAAAACCACGTAAAAACTGCACTGCTGTAGAGAAAGAAGCACGTCAAGTTATTAGACTTGTTATCTGTCAGTGGGGTGTCAAAACTAAATAACTGTGTAAAATCAGGTGAAATACGTCTTGCCAGTTTTGTTTGTGAACATGATTTACCTGTTAGAGTGGTCGAACATTTGCCTAATCTAATCAGAGCTATGTGTCCTGATTCAAATATTGCCAAAAAAAACTGAGTGTGGGAGAACAAAGTTAATAGCCATAATAAATAATGTGACTGGTAAGGAGAGTATGAATCAGCTTGCCAAACTACTCATGTCAAATTCTTTTTCTTTTGTAATGGATGAATCTACTGACAAAGGTTGTGTCAAACATCTTTGCCTGGTGGTTCGTGTCATGGAAAATGGTGTAATCAAAGATGCATTCCTTTGTCTCATACCCTTATCTGATGCTACTAGTGATACTTTATACAACAATATTGTTAGTTTTTTCCATGATCATGGCATACCATGCAAGACAAATATGATAGGTTTTGCAGCTGATGGAGCAAATGTGATTAAGTGAGCACATCACTCGTTAGCAGTTTTGTTAAAACAAGATATTCCACACATTTTCGTTATGAAATGCATTTGCCACTCGTTTGCACTTAGTACTTCATACGCCTGCTTAAAACTCCCGAGGGGCATTGAGGACCTTGAAAGAGATATTTATAACTTCTTCAGTTCCAGCCCAAAATGTGTAAGTGAACTGAAAGAGTTCCAGAATTTTACACACGTAAAACCACACAAAATACTGCACCCATGTCAGACACGCTGGCTTTCACTTCACATGTTTGTAGCTAGACTTTTGCAACAGTATGAAGCCTTGAAGTTATTCTTCACACGTGCTGTGTTGTGTGAGCGACTTCTTGCTGAATGACCCAAGTACAAAATTATATCTTCTTTGTTTAACAATCTGAACCTTAAGATTAAGTCAGAATCACCGCAGGTCTATGTTATATACCGTGAGGTATCTGCCACACTCAGAACGATTCTGGACTGTGTCATTAAATCCGAGCACCTTTCAAAAACACCATTACTCAATGAGCAGTACAGAAACCCAAGTAATTTTAAACCATTAGATGAAATTAACGTTGGTGCCCAAGTTCCTATGACTATAAGAAACAGTCAGAGCATAAGTTCTCAAGAAGTGACCAGTTTCAAAGTTCGATGTTAAGATTTCTATAGGTCGTTCGGAATAAAGTGAGTAATAAAAAATTAACCTCTGAAAAAAATCACTGGCAGTTATTGCATATAATTCAACATTAACTATAGTTTCATTACTACTTGTATGGTTGGCAGCGAAGTTACACAATATAGTTCCGCGTATTTCCCTATGTAAATACAACACCACTGTAACAAAGTTAACCAAAATTTACACAATTGAATTTGAAATAATTTATTAACTTTTTTTTTATCTAACTATAAATGTTCCTACCGACTGCACAATTTATCTTACACGCGCAAAAATCAAGTGACGTGTCCAGAGAGGTTATATATTTCCCGTCGTTTGCCGCAATGCGCGGAAAGATACCAATAGTCTGAAAATAGAACATAAGCAGGGCTTTTTTGAGTGCTCACTTTATTCCGAATCGCCTATACATTGAAGGTGTACAGCAATAATTGTACAAAAGGTTTCCTTTTGATGACAACTTATTGCAACATTTAGAAGCTCTTGATCCTGCAGTGGTGAGGAACAAATCTATTCCTTCAATTGTTGAACATGCAATTATGCAGTGAATCGAATTAAAACCTATATACGGAATCGTTTGACAAGTCGAACACTCTCGGGGCTACTTCATAGCAAGAGATTGACAGCAAATTGGAAGTGCTACGATTTCAACGTCAGCAAGGAATTCGTTGATTTAATGAACAATGAAATGTACATTTATAGCAGTGATGATGACTCTGAATAACTGAGAATGTTATTAGTCAGTAAGAATATTTGTTAATTGTTATCTTTTTCTACTTTCTTTTGTGGTTAATGTGTGTTAATGTACAGCGTAAACTGTATAGTTCATACAAAATATTGAAGACAACCAGTGCTGAGATGAAGGGGGAAAAAGGAAAATATTTTCTTCCTTGCATTTATTTGTTTCACATTTGTGTACGTACATTTTCAACGGGCTTTGACAGTTGTTTACACTGTTCATGCATTGGAATTATGAAGTGAGTGAATGTATGTTATTTTTAAAGATGATTTTAACATAGAGTTTTTATTTGGAAAAATATCCCGATTTTATTTTTCAGTATACGGATTTTCTTCCAACTTTTTGAAGTGAAACTTTGGATTTTATTTTCTTCCACCTGCCAACACTGCCAGACACAGCAGACGTTAGTGCTGTGTTACAGTCGAAATAACTATAGCCAGTGAATTTTGGTGAAAAGGATTATGCAACACTTTGTTTCAATGCCTCATGTGCACATCTGCAGTTCTGTTTCGTGGTCAGTGATTGGCTGTTTTAACTCTCAGCGTCTTGGGGATCTACCCGCAAATCACAGACGTGTGGTGCCGCGGTAGTCTTATATTCATTGGCACAGTTGAATTAACTATTTCTATTCATAAATACACTCTGCCAATAACCACGAAACAGAGGTGCAGATGTGAGTGTTATGCATTCATAAAAAATATTGCACAATTCTTTTCATCAAAAATTACCATCTCGAGAAATAACACAACCATATACGTTACTAGCTCCAACTGATGGCCGTGAAAATATTCTTGCACTAGCTTGTTTCAATACCTTCGCCGCATTCCGATTAATAGTGCACACGATCAAATATTTCTTGAATTCAGTGTATTGAGTAGCGTGACGATACAAAAAATTTAATTGAATAAACATTGAAGCAGCCACTTGAAAATATTGCATGATTTACAAACATATTATGCACAAAATAAATAATGTACATATTTTACAATTATATACTACTCCTGCACTGTCCAAAAATATTTAGTTTAGCCGATACAAAATGTACTGTTATTTTTGTGTATATTATTTAACAGAAATAATGCTCGTGTTTATTTTTAATATGGTTTAATTCGCATACGGAACTCAATTAATATGTTATTTGAATTAAGACTGTCAGAAATATCCCTTCTCCATTTTTAAATATTTTGGTTCAAGAGACGAAAATCTTTGGCGAAATTCAAGACCATTCGCATTCCACCAAGGCGATCCGGGTTCGATTCCCAGCGGGGTTGGTCCCCGGATTTTCGCATGTAGAAAATCGTGCCGGATGATGCCGTTGGTCGGCGGGTATTCTCTGGGATCTCCCTTTTCTCCCGCCATTTTATTCCGGCGCTGCTCCATACTTCACGTAACCCCTCACCAGCGCTAAAGACCTCGATGCTGAGCGATGACCAAAATCTCTCACTCACTCGAGTTTTTTAAAAAAATTGGAAGACTGCTGTTATGACGTCAACATGGCGTCACATGACAATCTAGAAAATGGGTGAAAGAAAATTGAAGCAAAACTTGATTGCGTGAAAGGGCTTTTACTGATTTCACTCGTCAGACGGCCCAGGCACAATTGTGCAGACGCGTCCGTCTGATATGTCCTAGCCGATGGTGCAAATGGCGATAGAGTATTTGATTGGTCCACGTGACCTATGACGTCACGTGCAGATGGTGCAGACGGCTGATGCGGAGTTGTCTGACCACAGATGGGCAACTTTTATCTTTGGAAGTTGGACAGCATGGTCTGTATAACCTGCATGTGACGTCACCTGTACTTGGCGGCGCCAGCAAAAAAAAAAAAAAAAAAGATACGCGGAAATAAACGCAAAAATCGCGGGAACAGTAATTTTGTGTGTAGATCATTCGGGATAAAATGAGCACTAAAAATTTAACCTTTGGAAAATATCTCTAGTCGTTGCTGCATATAATTCAACATTCACTATGCCTTACTGCTTGTATGGTTGGCAGCGAAAGTACGTAATATAGTTCCGGGTATTTTCCTATTTAAGTACAACAATACCTAAACAAAATCAACCGAAATAGACATAATTATATTTTATATAATTAATTAACTATTTTCATCAAACTCTATCAATTCATAATGCTTGCAAATTTTATCTTATACGCGCAAAGATCAAATGACGTGTCCAGAGAGGTTAGATATTTCCCGTCGTTAGCCATTTACGCGAGGAAAGATACGAATTGGCTGGAAATAGAACTTCAGCAGAGCTATTTTGAGAGCTCACTTTATCCCGAATCGCCTTTAATGGTATTTACTTAACATATTTCCTAGTATGTAGTTTTTTCTCGAGTGTCTTTTGAGTTTAAATTTTCCATTCAATCACATTTACAATGCAAATTCCGCCGTTATAAAATTGAAAATAAACTGCAAATCTCTATAAAACAATTTAAAAAATAGTGTTAACATTATTTATCCTAAGTCATTAAATGAAACCGTGTTGAAGAGAACATAACACATTTATGAGACCAAAATAACTACGTTAGAAAAATAAAAAGTGACAGTCTATTGTGCTGCACTCTATCCTTTAGCGTTCGTATTATCTGTATCAGCCACGTCAGTTGTACCTCTCGCTGCAGCTGAAAAAATGCTCTGACAACTCAGTCAGACCGCTCAAACAGACACGTTTACGCTGTTGTGTCTTGAACGTAGTCACTGAGAATTGTTCACGACTGACTCCTCGCGCGAGGCTACATGACTACTGATGCCACTGGAGCTCGGCAGGATTGCAGTGCCAGTGAAAACAGACATTGGTGCGAGATTCGAAACACCTGTCTTCTGGAAACTAATATACACTCAAATCACCATGGCGATACATACGATTATATTTTCTATACGTAAAAGTATTTCTTGAGTACGTTTATCCGAAGTAGCCGCTGAAAAATATCGTGCAAATTAAACTGATGTTTTTCTCAGAAGCATACTATTGGCTAATTCTGTGAACTATTCTTATTCTAACAAGAATGTAAACTTTTAGAAGGGTTAGGAAACTGTGTTTGCTAATTAAGAGGCCTGTGTACTTGGCCGTTGGACGGTGCTGTGACGTGTCACGTGGAAACGTTTTTACGGGAACCCACTGAACTTATGCTTATTGTTGTTATCTATGAAAAAAACGCCCACTTAAAACTACAGATGCCACGTTTTGAAATTTCACTATGCTTGCTAGAAACATGATTTTGGGGACTTTGTAAATGGCAAAAACGGTGATTTAGACTGTTGTAAGTCCGAAAATACGACCGAAATCCGTAAATCACAACACAAGGTTCGTGCAATGGTCTCTACTTCATACTATGTAAAAATACAATTTTAGGGTCACCGCATGAAGTCCCATAGGAAAAAGAGTTCTACGAAAACACTGCTCGCCAGTTTACCGCGCTGCGAAAAGAGACCACGTGTCTATCGTCGAGAGTGGTGCTCTATAACTCTTAGGCTCGTTCTACAGTGACACGCATACGTATACGTATCATGAATACGCAAACGTAAGACACTCAGCGTGTGTTCTTCAATGGGACGCAAGCGAGCACGGATACGCATCCGGAAACTCAATAGAGTTGGTCAGCTCCGAACTCTGACGTATGCGTGCTTGCGTTTAGCCAGTAGCGATAGAGCATTTCGTCTTTCACCCCAATTTTGTTTACAAACCTTTTACACGTTAAGTTTTCACAGTTAACAATTAAAGACGCCTTCGTGAACTGTATTTACAATTATTATTTGTGACTATAATACTATGGAACACTTTTCGTGAAGTACCATTTTAAAAATTTAACACACGAAAAAAATTGTTTGAATAGTGAAGTATTGACTGTTAATTATTAAGTTAAAATTATGCTGCTGTTAACATTTATATTGCCATAGAAGACACGTACAAACCTTTCTACAATGTTTATAACATACTTAACAATATATAGAAGTAACACTAATTTTTACTAATGTCGGAAATTTACACGAGAAATACCTTCTTTTTCGTTTCATAGTTTGCAAGTCAGTACGTTTACGTATGCGTTTTCATGCATTATAGAATAGAAAACGTATTTCACTCCGTGTGCTCGTTCGTTTGCGTGTTATGTATCCACTTTCTAACGCTTCCGTTTCACTGCAGAACGGGCCGTATCGCTCCGCTGTTCCCGTGCGTCAAACGCGGACATTTGAAACCTTACGCACAACTCTTGAATTCGTATTCACGCGCGAGTATTTTTTTTTTTTTTTTTTGCTTACATGTTCATAGCTTCCAGTCGTTACGAAACTTTCAAATAACTGACGATGACGAAATAATTACTGCTTATTGGCATGGCTCCGTTACTGTTGACGATCACTGGCAGACAGTCAGTGATGCTAGTGCTTGCCAGCAGTATCGGAATGCAGAGCGTGTACGCGCGACTGCAGCTTTTCTTCATGTTAAGTGACTTAAGCACCTGACGTATGAACGGTGTTTTAGAGTGCCACGCCTATTCTTTTCTACGCGAAACAACTAAACCTATACAATATGTTTATCTACGAAAAGAACACACGGTTGAAACTAGGCTTCTATCATTTTAAAAATGCAAAATGCGTGTTATTAACATGTTTCTGGGGATCCTCAAAAATGCTTAAAAAAAAAACTATGTTTTTAGACAGCTGTAACTGGAAAAGTTACCACCCGGATTCGTAAAACAGCACGTTGGATGCATTCGTTGGACTTTACTACAAATGTTTCACAAATAAAATGTAGGGTCGCCGATTCAAGTCCCATTGGAAAAAGAGTAACACGAAAACATTGGAAGCCAGTTTGGTGCGCCGCGAATATAAGCGAAGCTGTTTCTGTCGCTTCACTGTCCCCACGCGTCAAACGAGGAAAATTATATCCTTTTAAAAATTGAAAGAAGAAGATGTTTCCCCAGGTGAGGCTCGAACTCACAACCCCGGCATTGGAAACGGTCACTTCTACGACCTCGACATTTCACCGAACGTTTTCCTCACGCTTCCCCTTACTCCCTCCACCCGGAACCACTCTGCACACCTTCTCTAAAAATGTACTGTCAACTGCCGAGGTCGTAGAACTCTCCTACACTTCTCACCCTCTACAAAACTATACGCACCGCCTGTTGGCATCTCTTTATCCTGTACATAAACCATATGCACCGTATATTGGGGCTTGTGTATCATTCCTCCCATTGGCTACCACGAGACGTGAAGAGTTCGAACACCAGTCATAGAGCCGAAACCCTATTGATCATAGCATCCAACATTCGATACCTCCCCGCATAACCCCCAGCGTAGTGGGTAGAGGAAAATATGTTCTGTCGACTGACGAGGTCGTAGAACTGATATAGCCCCCCCCCCCCCCCAGGGTATTGCTCGGGCAATGTCTATAAATACCGGGCGCTAGCCGATTGCGCCACTTTTTAAAACTAAGATGATGTTTGGTACAATGACAAGACTATCGCCTCGCCACTGCACCAAACATTTCCCCCTTTAAGTTGGGTAATTCATGTAATCTCCAGTCACTTTGTTTTCGTGTAATTGTAGTTGTACGTTGACGTGTGACACCCAGATAAGACGAACACAAACACCCAGTCCTGAAACCGAGGAAGTGACTGTAAATGTCTCCTCCCCTTCCGGGAATCGAACCAGCGACCCTTCACTCAGCAGCCAGGAGCGCTAAGCACTTTTTTTAGTATAAAAATGTTAGGTTCCTTGGCGAGGACGCAACATCGCCAACGCCAAACATCCCCCTTTTACAGCTTTAGTATGTGACCATTCCCCAGTTGTGTCAGTATTTGGTGACGCTGACAATTGAAGGACTTGCAGCAAGATGGAGGCAGCTCCCGTTTAGTAGATTTTTGGTAAACAGCAGAAAACTGAAAAGGGGTGATATTTAACTTTGACAGGTCCGCAATAATTTACACGAGTTCAGTTGATTAATTGGCATTTGTCCACACACAAACAGTCACAAAATGTTTGCTCATCAATTAAAACAATTAAATAAAGAT
>PNEQ01063179.1:0-10301 GCA_003012365.1 Medauroidea extradentata
TCATGTTTCGGACGTTCTGGCTGTCACGTCGGCCGCCCTCGAAGGGTTAAGACGCAGTTGGGACAGGTATCTATGACGTAGGTTAGGCGGGTTTCCCACTATGAGCCACCCGGGCTTTGAGTCATCGGCCAGCCCTCAAGGTGTTACGAAACAGCCGCCGACCACTGGCCTCCAGGATCATGGCACGCAACAATACATTTTGAATAACATTGATGTAACACTTTGTAAACTTATAACTAGAGATGATGGCATATCGCGAAAAAATTTTCCGCTACATAGTCATGAAAACACTGACACAACGTAGCTGTCTGCTGACCAATAACAGGCATAACATATTACAATAGCGGGATTCTTATTGGCTTAGTCAAATATGGCAACAGCTCCACGTACAAGAGAAAAGCAGTCATCTTTTCATAAGCTGTACGTACGTTGAAATACAGCAAACAGTCAAATTTTCCTGCGATAAACTATCATCTCTAGGTACATATAACGTTGTCACAACAGTACATATTTAACTGGGAAATAACACCCCCCTCCTCCTGGTCAAAGCAACGTGTGTGTTATATCTACTCGGGATCTCTTAAATGAGAGCGGACTCACTAAAGGACCATCTGGTGGTCACAACTGCGAGAACATACTCCCCCTCCCCCTCTATGGTACAGAACATTCCTGCGCCGTGCAGAAAGGCGGCCGGACATAAATCACGGAGCTGCGAGATCTGAGGGTACGACTTACTCTTCGACTAAAGGACTTAACGCGCCAGTCAATTCATTATGTCGCCGCGAACGTTCACAAAGTGCGGAAATATTGACACCGCCAGCTAACCTCACGCGTGAATGGACTCTCTGCTTGGAATGTCCCAGCTTCTTGGTGCGAGCAGGTCCTTTGAGCAGCAATCCTCGACGACAACCGACAACCCTGGGTCCTTGTTGACTTGTCAAGACACCTGATAAACAGTCCTACCTTACACCGGCCAGCTCTCTCATAACGGCCGCCTGTGAAATCATCGTCTGCACTCCATATATTCGGCGGCAAGCTATAACTCAGCTCGGCAGGGCCACAGTTTGCTCGATGTCAACTCCCTCGACAAAGAAACGACAGAATCATCTCCCGAGGATAATGGCGGATAGTACGACCTCTCTCGACAAACACACTCTTCGTTGAAGACATGCTTGGTAGGGTTTTTTTTCCACTTAAGTGCAAAAAAAAAAAAACAACAACGACTCAAAACTGAAGGAATGCTTTGAAAAATTTCGAGATTGAGATCAGCCATACGATGCAGAATTCAATGTATAAGGTCTACAAAATAATGCAGCTTTCGTTCGCAAAAAAATTATTTTGCTTGATTCTGGCTTATTTTCATAACAAAATTGGCGATGATTTGTGGGCAAAAAAAACTGTGATGTTTATTGCTTGACAAAATTAGGCACAGATTATGATTAGAGACTCGGAAATTTAGTGGACTCATTCGAAGGTAGGTTAGATTTCATACGATGTAATAAATCTGACAGGAGCAGCAGCAAAAGTACAGTTATCTGCAGAAAGAGTAGGCCTATATACAGGACTATGGAGTCTAGCCAGTATGTCGTTGAACCCGCGTACATTCCAGGTCTCTAGTTATGATATATTTGTGAAGAGATTTTTCTATATGAATATTATGTTCTTTTAAAATTATTTCAAAACCACTGTACAACTATTGGGCTCGGCAACAGTCTATAGGTTTACATTGTATTTTATTGTATATTTTCGTCATTCTCAGAAGAAAACTGTGACTATGCAGCAAGCAAATATCATTTACTCCTCGCTACAGTATAAGTGTAACGATTAAGTCGGTAACGTATATTTATACTGCAATCAGATCAACAAATTATGAATACAAATAATAAATTCCTACCTGTAGTAAGGACAGAGTATGGACGTAGCTCAACAAACTTCTGTGGATATAAATTATACAACATCCTTAGTGATGAAATAAAGAACTCTCGAAACCTCTGTATGGTTGAGAATAAGCTTAGAATACACATAATGGAAAAAATAAGAGCTTATGATTATATAACTTATAAACTATTGTAAAACTTTTACAACCTTACAAATGACAAGTATTGAAATGTGGAACAATCTATAGAGTCAATATGTTGTTTGTACCATCTTGTAGTATGTTAAAACTGTTTACTTATTTATTTTCTAATATAGTTAACTTTATCTCTTCTCTGATGCCTTGTCTGTACACACTGAACTGAACTGTCCTGTATAACTTCCATATCTGAGTATTGATCAACAAGATAGTATAACTTCTATAACTGTGTATGGACTCTGCATTAGTTTCGCCATCTAGATACCAATAATTACATATATTGTAAAGCTTCACAACCGAGCTCTGCTCAAGGGAATCAATGAAACAAATTATTTTAACAAAACATGGTATGTAACTACTGAAATAAATAAATACGTAAAAGATTGCTAGACACTGACTTAGGCGGAGTTATACGTTAACACCACACGTATTGTAGCGCAGCAAGGCAAATAGAATTTGCGGCATAATCGCAGGTTTAAAATTTTTTATCAGAATTTAAAAAAATATATGGTGAGAAATACTGAGGTCTTAAGGCACGGTTTAGCTGTCTTGCGAACGAGTCAGAGACACATTGAACACTTCCAATCATGGAGACTAATAGAGAGTTTCTACCTGTAATCAAAGAACTACACACAGTATTATAAGTTGGTATTTTTTACCAGAAAATGGTTACTAACCAATGTGTAAACATTTGTCAGTATAAGCACTAAACAAGAATGTAGCAGGTCAGTAAAGTGGTGAAAATGGTCTAAATACCCGCAGTAAAGAGCGTAATAAGTTGTAAATATACTAAACGGGTTACAAACAGAAAAAAAAACAATTTTCCTTGCCAAACAAAATTTTGTTTAAATATGATCCACAACAAGCTAATTTGGCTGTAAATGTACTTATATCCTATAGCTTTCGGCAAAGAAATCTTGTTTCACAGCAGATAAATTGTCGAAAATGTATGTTTTGACACGTTTTGTTTTCAAAGTATATTCTTTGACAAGAATATAAGTTTCTTTGTAGCAAAAACAACAACATTTTTTTCCAGCATAAAGCTTGTGTTAAAAATACCACAACTATCTACACCACAATTTTTGTTTCCGTTACACGTACTATTCAGCTTTTCACATCAAAACAACTGTAGTTTCCGAATATTATACATATTATATTTCATGTTTTCAAATTAACTTGTAAGAGCGTGTTCATACAAGTAGAAAAAACTATTGCAACTGTAACCTCATAAATTTAATAAATTACTATGAAGAAAATAACAGTCGTCTAATTCAATATACCATTGTGATTATGTTTGTATTTTTTTAAATTGTCGAAATAAGCCAATATAAAAAAACTATTCTGACCGTTTCTTTCCGGATAAAGCGTTTGAAAGAAAGTTGAATTTTGTAATTATGGTGTAAGTTCAATGAAACCAAATTGAAAACAGCTATGAATGAACAATTACACAGAAACTGAAGAATGGGAACACTTACGTCCCTATGTAATATGCCTACTGTACATTGAAGTGTCACATATCCAAACACATAACTCACTTTAAAAACGAGCAAGAAATGTTAAATGGCAGCACCTGTTTCAAGGGAAGCGTTATTTATCAGTGTCGCCCTCGAGGAAAAACTAAACTACCCCTTGTTTGTTCTAGCGACGTCACAGTCGCTGTTTTGCACACCCCTGGCGACGAGGGGACAGAGTACGAGGACAAGAAATTGACTTTTCGCGCGGGATAATAGAAAGTAGGTCCAACTGCGCAGCAACATATATACGTAACATTAGAGATTGGAATAAGCGAATAATAGTCCGTCTACGACATAATAGTCTATTCAGGGGCTACCTATGGGTAGGAGGGCGCGCGGACGGTTGAAGGGAAGGTTCCTTATCAGAAAATGACTCATTTTAGTTGAGTATGACGTGAGCTGGGGAGAGAAAGTTACCCCGCAGTGCAAGAGTGGCTCATGTGTGCGGCTGACACGTGTGTGTGTGTGTGTGTGTGTGTGTGTGTGTGCACGGTAATCAGGGATGACTGCCACTCGCTGGACAAGTACGTCGTGTCAACTGTCTGTACAAACAATTAACAAACACAGGGCCAGAGTGCAATTACTAACTAATACTCACTGCGTTAAATATTTTTGTACTTTCGTAAAGAAAAGTTAGTTGATATACTTTATCAGGCAGAAAGAAACAACGTGAGGAAATATACTGGGAACAGATTGTTCGATGCGAAACAAATATTCTTCGTTGACTAGTCATATGTCAAACTAATTTTTGTACTTTTACAAGAAATTTCTTCGATTCTTATACACAAAAAAATTCTGACTGAGACAACAAACGACTACCGTAAAATTGGTAAGAAATTGGTTTGTAGGCTGATATACAAAATTGTTACGAAATACACAAATTCAGTTTGTAAATGTCCAAAACTATTGCTATTATGCATAGTTCCAATCATTACTTATAAAATGTACAATAATTACTTGTAGTTTTACAACACCAATCCAAAACAAGTTTGTAAAACATTTTTGTACATATAAAAACACTAATACAGTCCACCGTAAAAATCTCCTGAGCCAAGAATTTGTCGCAAAAAGATTTATGAACAATTTAGTTTCTTTTGTGTGTATGAAGAATCCCGCCGCTAGATCTGCTTCCTGGTTAGAGCTACTGTGTGTTTGTGAGAAGAATTCTGCAGCATCGTGTCTCAATACCTTACCTGCACGTCGACATCTCTGCTTAGTCGTCATTGGCTGAGTGTATTTGTACAGAGACGTCGCTTATTTGACTGAGCCAATAAGAACAAGATTACTGCGACACACGTCTATTATTAGCGAGTAGAAGCCCGAGCCACAGAGAGTTAAAATATCCAATCAGTGACTATGAAGCAAAGCTACTGGGTGCTCATATGGCATAGAAACAAAATATTGCAAAAAAACTTTTGAGATTTTCAAATGTTTGTTGCAATGAGAGTTTACAATTAAAGTTTATTGGATTGTGGACATACGCCTTGCTTATGTTTAGCTGATCAAACCTGTGTTGAATGACAAACTACGTAAACGAACAAGGAAAAAACAAATACAAAACGCACACAAAAATATATATATATAAAAAAAAGCAATCCCAGAGGAATTCAGACAATTATTTTTTGATAAAAGTTTTATTTTAAAAAAATTGACAGAATTCCTCTGTGATTTCTTTATATATATATATACATATATATTCTTTTGTGTGCGTTTTATATTTTTTTTTCTTGTTCGTTTTCGTACTTTGTCATTCAACACAGGTTTGATCAGCTAAACACGAGCAATGGCGTAGGCCTATTTCCACAATCCAACAAAATTAAAAAAAAAAACTTTTCACTAAAAAATCGTGGTTTTACTTATAAAAGTTGTCAAGCCAACATACGGAAGTAAACAATTTGTTATTTTATCTGAGGGCAAGATGTAATTTAAGTATCTTCAGAATTAAGTCACTTGCGTATCCTTCGGATTTTTTGACAATTTATCTTCACAAATATGATTAAGTGCCAATAGTCAGCTGTATGTATTGCACAAATTTCCAAAAAAACGTTTGTTTAATTTTCGCTGCTAGTTTATTGTAAATTTTAGAACTGTATTGACAAGTCGATTATGTTTAACATAGAACATTTTGTTAATAAGAAAATTTTATTTGTTTATTATTTTATTTAAACAGCCTTATTTGTTAAAGTTCTTCATGTACCATCCATAATGAATGAATATGTTATTACCATTAGTTTATTGACTAATGCTTGTAAAGATAACAATTTTTGCAGAGTATTTACTACAATCTAGACAAATTTATATGGTGTATAGGTCATTGGGAACTATATGCATTCATCTACATTAAATATGAATATAATGATATTTCTAGCTTGTTCGCAATGACATAATGCCGAACAAAATGTTTTAGATTATAACACTTTCCTCACGTACTTCTCTGTCTGAAATCAGCAAGGGCTGTGGAAACCGTGTTGCCCGTTTCAGTTTAGAAAAACTGCCGAACTTAAAAACACATAATATGTTAAATCCACGATAGGTGCATAAGCTACATAAAAATTATACGAACCATTATCTCAGACAGAAAAAAACGTTTAAAAAAGCTAAATTGTAATTGATAACTAAGCAGAGAAAGTTGGCGAAAATAAATGTTCAGCAACTTGCATCAATGTGACTTGTGTTGACATCTGCAGTTCTTCCTGACTGGATGTGTTTAACTGTCACGTGTCTCGGAACTGTATTAGCCAATCACAGATGTGTGGTGTCGGACTAATCTTATTCTATTGGCACAGTCCAATGAGATGTCTCTGTGCAACGAAACGATGCCCAAAAAACTACGGAGCAGAGCTGCAGACGTGAACGTAAAACACTGAAACACGTTGTTGCAAAATTATTTTCGCGATAGCCATCTGTGTCGACAAATAAGTATTATAATATACGCTCAAAAATTTCCACATACACTGTGTTTACTGACGACAGGTAGTCTAATTGGGACAACTGAATCAACAGACACACATAAGAGGCGGCACCACATTCTGTGCTATAAATACAAATTATAACAAATAACTGACAGCTGAAGGCGCAAGATTCTACCTGCACGATACGAGTGTTATGTAATTTTTTTTTGAGAAATATAGTACTGGCGTTTTTATATTTACTAAATTTAAGTGACTAAACACTTACAAACTTATATGAACTTGCAAAGATATTATTTCTAAAAAATATATGTATAATTCATTAACATGTTTTGCTACTAGCTATTTTTTTTTTTTGCAGAATGTGATAAATTTCCGCCAAATTTACAGTGGGAAGTACGCTAAGTTGACAACACTGTGGGAACATTCCTTTGTTTCTAAATAACTGCCCTCCGCTGTGATCGTCCTACATTCCATGATTAAGTACAGAAACTGGTATCTGCTTGTAAGATCTTGAACTAGTGGAAATGTTGTTATAGTAGAGGACCGGAAATGACGTCGTTTCAACGACCTGCACGTTAGACTTCATAGTTCTGTGTAGACTGTACGTACAGCTACATGTATATCGACTGCTGCTCCAGTGAGTGGTCAGAAGTATGTGCATCTGACAATGTTGAGTCGGTGAGTGTTTTCATGCAGGTTTTCTGTTGGCACAGAGTCGTTAATGCCGAGTTAAATTCTACACTGACCAATCGTGAAAGTAACTCGTATGTACATGAGTTCATCTAAACTATCCTTGTTAAACTGGACAAATTTCGGCAGTTCTACCCAAGTAGAATTCTTGTCGGGAAGAATGCTAACTGTAACTATGGGAATTAAAATGTACATATTTTGTCACAAAAATCTAAAAATTGCACATAAAAACTGTTATTGGTTCTGCCAGATAAACGCGAAGTAATTTCCTAGGTACTTATTTAGTCCTTCGCTCGTAATTCAATTTTTAGTTTAGCAGTGGTATTAGAAGTTCAGAATATCGAACAATAGGGTGAATTTTAGAGAAATAGTTTTAATGGATTTTTGTAACTTCAAGAAAGACAACCGTTTAGATTCAACAAAGTTTTGAATTTAATTTTATATTTAATAATTCACTAAACAAATAATGCGGTGTTTCAGTTGGAAACTTTATTGACAGATATTATTTGCATTAGGTTAGAAACGTTCCTTAAATTGACGTTACATGAAGGCATGAAAGCATAATAATATTATTAAAATAAGGAAAACAAAGTCAACTTTCAAAACACCTTAAACAAATTTTCTGCTGCTGTAACAGTCAAGATTTTGCTGTTTGTACTAGTTTGTTGCCCGATCTTTTTAAAAATATGTAAAATGAAACATGCATAAAATATCTGCACATTCTTGTATGTACGGCCTGTTCAAAAATTACTTTCAACAAACCCCCCTTTTTTTATAAAACGTTAAGTCTCTTGCTAGAATCTAAATCTTGCTTATTTTCGTCTGTTGGAATTTCTTAACGTTACTGTAGATACACAATTAAGAATTCTGCTGTAGACTCTGAAATGAGGAAAGTTCTTGAGATTTTTGTAAGATATAAGTAGCTGTGGTTATATTCTTCCGATTTTACCATTTATTGCATTTGAAAATATTTTTTTATAAGAATGCTGTATAGTAATCTAAGCAAAATCAAAATCTCAGCTATGTTTTTCAGGGACTGGCTGGTATTTTCAAAGAACCGAATAATACTAATAATAGTAATTTCTTAAAGACATTATATTGGGAGCTGCACATGATTGTGGTAACTTTCGTTTGATCTTTTGTTAAAGTCTCGTATCCAGACACTGATTCACGAATGAAGTACTGACACCTCACAGTTGTGCCTCTGTATCGTCGTGTGTTCTACACCACAGCGACGCAGGGTAGTTGTTCGTCGCGCCGTGTGTGGGCGTGAAGAGGGACAGAGGACGTCATGTGGTTGTGACAGGCGCCGGCGACAGGAAGCCTCAAGCCGTATCTCTGGCGGGTGTAGACTCTAGTGCTCTGACAGGAGCATCCACCCCTGTAGGTGGCTGGTGAGGGGAGAAAGGTGGGTGATAAGGCAAGCTACGACAAAGCGCACTCCAGGGGTGCCCAGGGCGGTGTGTGCTGCGACTTGGCCCGTTGTCGCCCCGAGCCACCAGCGAGCCGGCACACAATTTCGGTCTGTTTGACAGACAACGGCCGGAAATTGGAATAAGAAATTCGGGCGTAAATGAAAGATAGCGCGGGGCGCCCGCGTGCAGAAAGAGGTTGGTTGTGCGGAGAGGGGAAGGGAGAGGAAATTCTGCTCCGAGGCTCCGACGCCCTATTCTTGTAGTACAATCACGACTCCGGAGAAGTGCCGGGTAGGGGAGGGGTTGCAAGAACACCCTTTACCTCCTACTCTCTCTCTCCCAGCCTGCTTCCGCCGCCCCAACAAGAAAGGAAATTACGTAAACTATTTTCGAATAGAGTCGTGCGGGGAGCCTTTTCGGGCGATAACGTTGGTAATACTGTGTAACGGGCTCTCCCTCTTCCACCTCTACCACTGCTACCCATCTCCCCCCTCCCCCTCCCCTCTCTTCTTCGGTCGCCATAATAGGCGTCGGCGTCGGCGGGGTTGAGGAGCCTGACTGGGTTTGGCAAAATGGTAAAAGTGGCGGCGGAGAGTACGTGTATACATACTCGCATCGCCATGCGCGCGGCTGCAGGCGGTTATGTGGAGGGGGGAGGTTGTTAGGGAGGGGGAACAGCAAGTTGGGACAGAACACCCTTGCTTCCCCTACTCCTTTATGTCGTCCGCACACTTGCCTGCAACACCAGAACACGACCGAGTTTTGAAACACTTCAACAACCCTCAATATATGCTCCTATATTCACGATTTCTTGTTAACGGCATTCATGTGGCAAAAATGCATACATTTATATTTGTACGACATAAGTAGTACCAGTTTTATAGACGTTACGTGTGATTACATTTTCCAAAATTTTTTATCTCTCATAGTCTTTCCACAGCGCCATGTCAAAGTCAAGATTTATTTGTAAGTTACGCAAACACACAAATAACAAAAACCATCTGACTTACTCGAATGATATAATTTACACTGAAAATAGGTAGTATGGACGTATGCTAAAATATTTAAAATCACGCACTGCTATTCCTTTGTGTTTAAAAAAAATTCTGAAATTAACGTCATTTTTTTTCACTTAAGGCAATTAAAAAAATACGAAGGTTATTAGTTGTTGTTATTTATCTTTTAGCATTTGACCCAAAATATCTAACTTCAGAGTTAATTTTTTCATTCCAATTAGTCAGTTGGTTTTTGTTATTTGTTTTTTACCGTAACTTGCAAGTATTGACTCTTATATGCCGCTATGGGAAGACCATTAGAGATAAAATAATATTCACCAGTGGAGAATGTAGTCAGAAGCAACGTCTACAGAAATAGCAGTATCTCGTACAATTATAAAATTTTAATTTTCCCATGAGAACGCCCTTAATTAAGATTGTATGGTACAGAAGCACACAACTCAAATTTGTATTGCGGAGGAGGGGAGTACAAACGTGGTAATTGATCTTCTAATTTTCATCTTTGAGGAGGTACAGTTGTCACTATTTTTAATAACAGAGTTTTGCTTCCATGAAATGACCTTGAGTGATGTATTATGATACTAAAATTTAGACTTCCGCCAAGGCAGTCCGGGTTCGATTCCCAGCGGGGTTTGTCCCTGGATTTTTGCATGTGGATATTGTACCGGACGATGCCGTTG
>PNEQ01063182.1:0-11631 GCA_003012365.1 Medauroidea extradentata
GATGTGTTGTGACCACTCAGTAGTAATGGGCACCTGCACATCAGCGTGTCAGTGGCGGCACGTGGGTTGTTGCCAAGTAGGACTGCAGATAGTCGGAACTGTACACCTGTGATGAACGCGCCGTAGACTAACGAGCATGAAATATTTGCCGGCTACTAGATGTGTTGTGACCACTCAGTAGTAAGGGGCACCTGCACATCAGCGTGTCAGTGGAGGCTCGTGGGTTGTTGCCAAGTGGGGCTGCAGATAGTCGGGACTGTACACTCTTGATGAACGCGCCGTAGACCAACGAGCATGAAATATTTGCCGGCTACTAGATGTGTTGTGACCACTCAGTAGTAAGGGGCACCTGCACATCAGCGTGTCAGTGGCTGTAGAGTCAACCAGCGCACAACCCTGTACAGCTCTAGGCAACTGCAGCCCTACCTGGCAACAACCCACGAGCCACCACTGTACCAGAGTATGCGCTGTTAATCAGTGAATTGTGTTGTTCGGCGTCTAGTGAATAGAAGCGAAGCTGTTACTGTCTAGTGTGGCAATCTGAACCTTATCGCTTCACAGAAAATAAAAGAAATAACAAAAATATTTTTTTGTTATCAGGATACATACACAACATGAAATCCCAAATCTGTTTGTTCCTTGTTTTATGTGACCAGATTCCCGTTTTGGAATTTCATGTTGTGTATGTATCCTGATGACTAAAGCATACTCTGCTTATTTATGTTTTCTTGTATTATTTTTAATTTTTAGTTTTCTTTTGACAGTCGTTTATTTCGCAATGGAGTATGTCCAAGCAAATAAATCCAGTCATAACTGGGAGTGTTGTTTTAAAACTCGAAGTGTGTTTAGACTTCCAGATGTACAAGCACGCGTAGTTACTCACTTAAAACATTTCGTAAGCGAATTACTTGAATCTTCCTTTCATCTCTTTCCCGCCCTGCAATTAACTTGTCCGCTACTCTGGCCCCAGAACACACCCCCTCCCCCTCCCCTCTCCTTCATGCCAAGAACGTTACGTAATAATGGACAGCCGTCCACAAACTTAGTCCTTTTATTTTACTGCCTGACCAGATTCACAATATCCCTCGTCTTCTGTTCCAAGTTTTTTTATTTCATTTATTTATTTCCATTTCTACATTACAGCCTTCATAAGTTCCTCTGTTTTACAAAATGGAAAACAACACATTCACATAAGCTAAGCTTGTGTGTGAGTTCTACTAAACACATTTTTTTTTTCTTCTCATGATGCTGTAATTTATAGTTAGACTCACTAACAGAAACTAAATTTATTTTTTTATACCTACATGAATGCTTGAGAACAAAACCAATTTACAAAGCCATTATGGATAGTATTTTAACATGCATTATCTATGTAACATATCTACGGAAAATTTTTAGTTCGCGAATTACAATTTTAATAAAAAAAATTGTGATTTGTTATTCGTTTGGACGTTTTGCGTGCTCTCGTACAGCACAAGACCTTGGTAGACGAACAAGGGGGAAAATACGGTAGGAGTCGGCCAGGGTCTGTTTCAAGAGTGTTTTAGGAAAACCCTGGAAAACCGAGATCATAATGGCCGAAGCCGGGAACGAACCCGGGCCCTCCCGATTGTGAGGCGAGTGTTTGACCATTGCTCCACTACGCTCAGTGCAGCCGATCACCGTAGCTCAGTTGGTTGAGCAGCCGACTTTGGTACTAGGGGTTCTGAGTTCGATTCCCAGGTCTGGCTGGGTGTAAAATTTTGTGATTGTCCGTTAGAGTCATTTCAATTGTCAGAGTTAACAAAACTGTCACAACTGGGGAATTGTCTAGTAATAAAGTTGTAAAGAGGGGATGTTTGGCTCGTTGGCGATGTTGTGACCTCGTCAAGGAGTCTAACTTAAAAAAAGAAAAATAAAAAAATTAAAAGTTGGTTGAGCGGCCGACTGTGCTGCGAGGGGTTCTGGGTTCGATTCCCGGGCCTAGCTCGGTGTGAATTTGTGTTTGTCCAAATCGCCTCAAAAAATTGTCACTATAAAATTGTCTTACGAAAGTTACTCGGGGTAACTGGGAAATTTCGGTGCAGTGACGCGGAAGCTACCACCTCGCCGCTGCACCAAACATTTATTTAAATAAATAACAAAACAATTGGTTAGCAATCCTAGCTGCTGGGCCAATGGTCCAGGGTTCGATTCCCGGCTGGAGAAGTCAATATTTAAATCTACTTCCTCGGGTTCAAGACTGGGTGTTTGTGTTCGTCCTCACTAATTACACAAATTCATCGTACAATTACAAAATAAAATGTCAACAAAAACTGGGGAGTTGTCTAATAATAAACCTGTTAAGGAGGGATGTTTGGATCGTTGGTGATGTTGAGACATCGCCAAGAAGCTTAACATTTTTTAACTCTAAAATGTAAATAAGAAAAAATGGTGGATGTTAATAATAATTATTATTATTATAAAGTGTAAGAAAACTTTTAAGATGGTCCGAGATGGCCCCAGCAAAAAAATAAAAATAAGGAAAATAAAAAACAACTAATAATTAATGAATGTCTGTATGCATGTATTCCTAGCAATCCTGTATTATTCTTCCAATTGCGACGAAAATTGTGAGTTGTGTGTAAGCTCGCAAAGGTTTCTGACAAAAATTAATAAATACGTATACAGAGCCAGTGATTTTTGGTGAAAAGAATTATGCAACATTTTGTTTCAATGCCTCGTGAGAACTTCTGCAGTTCAGCTTCATGGCCAGTGATTGGTTGTTTTCAACTCTCAAAGTCTCGGGGATCTACCCGCTAATCACAGACGTGTGGTGTCGCAGTGACGTTATTCTCATTGGAGCAGTCAAATGAGCCACGCCTCTGTACGAATTCACTCTGCCAATAGCCACAAAGCAGAGGGGCAGATGTGAACGTGACGCATTGACACAAAATGTTGCACAATTCATTTCAACAAAAATCACTGTCTCTCTCTCTCTTTCTCTCTCTCTCTCCCTCTCTCTCTCTCTCTCTCTCTTTCTATATATATATATATATACAGTAAAAAAAAATGTGTACATTTACAAGGAAAATCTTGTAAACTAATATCAGAACGTAATAAGTCATCAGGCAATGAAAGCGAGATGTCGGAAACCTTTTCAAAGTGGTTACAAATATCGTAAATACCTTTGCGAACTAGTAAAATAAACGTTAAGGACTTTTACACTTCTGATAACATGTCCTTTCCCCGAATAAAAAAAAATTAGGGCCCGTAGTTTTAGCATAATCACAAAATGGCAGTTGTGGTGTAGCCAAAATAATAAAAAATAATTAACTTGCAGAAATAAGATAATTCATATCGATACTTAATGATGTGAGCTACTTCAAGACACTTTTGTAAACACAAAGCAATATATTTTTGTATTTTTAAAAAAATTGATGAAAATTAGTAAATTTTTGCATAACTTTGACTTTCGGCTACTACTGACATATTGAAAACTAACTTTTGCGAAACATGTCACGAAATGCATTGATACACTGACTTTCAGTTCCCGTAATTTTGAATTCATTAGTTAATTACTTTTTTTTTTATTTTGGCTGCACTGTAATGGCCATTTCGTGACTTCGATGAGTATTTTGCACAAACTAATGGGCCTATTTTTTTTTTTATTTGGGGAAATTACGTGTTATCTGATGTGCAAAAGTTTAACGGTGTTTGGCACAAATATAAAAAAATGAAATTTTACGGGTCCAACGCCCTTAATGAGCAAATTTTTCGATTTGAAACCAAATAAAACTAGGAGACCTGACACATTTTACAAAACATTTCGTAATTATACAAAAAAAAATTTTTTTGGTAACTAGTTTCCAAAAAATTTTTTGTAATACTACAAAAAAGTGTTGTAAACTTAACCAGATAGGCCTATTAGATGTAAATATACAAAATTTGTTTGTATATTTACATAAATGTTTGTAAATATACAAATAAGTTTGTAAAAATAAAAGTTTTTTGTACATATTACAAAAAGACTTTGTAGTGTTACCATAAACGTTTTTGGAAACTGGTTTCCAAAAAAAACAACCTAAGTACAATTTTTTTACTGTGTATATATATATATATATATATATATATATATATATATATATATATATATATATATATATATATATATATATATATATATATATATATATATATATATATATATATATGCGGACTGTCCAGAAACAAACTCCTAATAAGCACACCTCGCGAATCCTGGGCTGCAATTGAGACAAAATGTACGATGTCATCTTATTTTCACAATGTGACAACACTGCACTGTACATACTCCTCTCTTGCGCTCCACACATATCTTACTTATCTCACTACTACTGTTTCTGACCTGCATATTATGGATGCACGTTAACATCCTGAGCAGTCCAAACATTATTCTACGTTTACTGGACTTAACATACATGAAATAATAACTGGACGTGGAACGCAAGAGGGGACTATCTCCGTGCGGTGTTGCCACACTGCGCACGTAAAATGTCGTACCACATTACGCCACTTACATTTTCGTCTCCAATCTACCCCATGATTAGAGACCCACAAATTTCGCGGTTTCAACGACCTGCTGACTGGATTCCACAGTCCTATATACACTATGTCCTCAGATACTTGTGTATTGTCTGCTGCTACAGTGAGTGGACAGTTGTACATGTGACAATGTAGCTCGGGAGACAGTGACAGGTTGTATGCAGGTTTACTATAGGTTACCGTCCTCGAGATCGAGTTTAATAAACAGCGGATCAGTCGCGAAGGCAACTATGACTTACAGGAATTTGAAATCTAACCTCCTTTCAAATGAATTTGCGAAATTTCCTGATCTATAGCCATGATTGGAGCCAGTGATTTTTGGTGAAAAGAATTCTGCAACAATTTGTTTCAATGTCTTATGTGAACACCTGTTCCTCTCCGTCATGGTCAGGGATTGGAAGTTTTTAACTTCCGACGTCTCGGGGTCTTACCCGCAAATTACGGACGTGTGGTCTCGCGGTAACATAGTTCTTGTTGGTGCAGTCAAATTAGCCACGCCTCTGCCCTATTACTAGAGCTGCGATTTTATGGCGAAAAGATTTTTGCAACATTTGGTTTTGATGTGTCATGTGCACACCTGCAGCTCTGCTACATCGTCTGTGGTTGGATGATTTTACTCTCACTGGCCTTGGCAAATTATAGACGTACAGACTCACAATAACATTATTCTGATTGGTGCAGTCAAATGAGAAACGTGTCTGAACAAAGACACGCTGCCAATAACCTTGAAACAGAACTGCCGATGTGCACGTGAGTCACTGAAACAAAGTGGGGCAAAAATCTTTTCGCGACAAAATCGTGGCTCTACCTATTATACTCTGCCAATAACCACGAACCAGACTTGCAGGTGTGCACGTAAGTCATTGAAATAACTTGGTGCAAAATTCTTTTCACCAAAAAATCACTGGCTCTGACCATGATTCGCGTTGTGTGTTTTCTACGCCGTTGTTACTGGACATTCCGTACACGAGACGCCTGTATCGACCAACGTCGCGTTTTCCAAGACGCGTGACGCAGGATCCGATACAATTACATTCCAATTACGTCCTCGCATACCTGGCCCGAGGCGAGCACAGACGGTCTCTAGGGTCGGGGGAGGTGGAGGGAGAAATAAATCAAGCTCGCGGCAGTTATGAGCCGATGGCCTCCGATACGCCGGCCGACCACAATAGCAGATAGTTTGGCACAGAATAGCCACGTATACAGAAGCGAACCGGCAGCGTGGTGGACACCAGTATTACGCACCTTAATGTGAATTATATTTAAGGCGATTCTGTTTTGATGGGCAGTAAAGATAATTTTAAATTTCAAGGAAATCTATTTCATGATAATAAATACGTACGATTTATTTCAGCCAACGATAGGTAGCTTTTTTTTACATTGGTCCAAAAAACTCAAAAGTTTTTTTCGAACGGAATGCTTTGGAAAAATACTAGACCAAGAACAATAATACAATACATAATTCTATGTAGACGTTTTGCAAAATGCACCGTGTTCGTTACAAATTATTTTGTGTGATTCTGATGTATTTTCGTTACAATGTTAGCGATACTCTAATAAAAAAAATGCTTGCCAAAAAATTTGGCTAAAAATTATATATTTCTGAAATTTATGTATATGGATTCATTGGTACGGAACTATACGATGCTCTAAATAATATTTTCGAAATCACTGTAAAACTACCAGATGTGTAGAGCTTTGCAGTGACTACAACAATTTTTGAAATCACTACAAAAAACTTGGTGAGGTCCATATTGATAAAACAATTTATGGTCTCTCAAAATTAGTTTTTTTCTGTACACACAATGAAAGGCATTAATGAGGGACGATCGTTTCATCCACGTATTATAATTATTATGTTGTAAGTTTATCGTCCTAAGTGCCGCCAGATTCATTCGGGAAAGAAGACTTGACGAGTAAAAGATTTACATATAATTTCCTACAAGTAAATTGGCATTATAAATACTGTTTCCATGTAATATTTCTAACACATAAAATCCGCATACAGAGTAAATTGTTATCAGAGACTGTTCCTCTCACACAAAGCAGTCGTCAGGATAAACTGCCACTCTTCACTTCCACACCCATAATGCAATGTCCAAAACACACTCCAGCTGTGATCTTAGCACGATTCTTCAAATGAGTTCGAATTATAAACATAACACAACAAAACATGTTGTATTGCAGAAAAACCCACAACAAAACAAAAAAACAAAGGAAGAAAGACTCCAGCTGTTCCACCGCAGTACGCACTTTTACACTGACATCACACGATGAGCTGATCCCGCCTCGCTTCTTGCCACCTCCGTCATCTTCATCTCAATCACATATGCAGCCGAGGTTGTCTCCGGCTCTTTCACGCTCAGGCTAAACGCCACAATGACTATCTTGCTCGGCCACTGCGAGATGTATTTACAATCGGCAGTGACACCGCCTAGATCATTCTCACAGCTCTGCGGTAAAGCTGCAGACCGAGAAATTTCCAGGCTTTATGCCAAGCTTCTATTAGGGCCTGGACGTGTGCATTTGAAAGATGACTTTACGAGTACCGACGAATGATCGCCTCCTATATGTAAGACCTGTGACATCAGCGGAGAGGAGAGGAAATGGCAACTCCACGTGTCGCCCGAGAGTGGTATACCCGCAGTACGGCAAGTTGATACTTTTAGAAACGAACTGTTGGAAAAAATTACTAGGAATACTTCCATTATTATACAACTATTTAAGCGAACGAAAAAGCAACATGGCCAGATGATTAAATAAATCAGTTTTTATTGTTACGCGTCCGCGAGTGTGGAAGTTGTTCGTAGGTCCCACAATGGAAAGGCGCCGGAATGAGATAGGCGACGGAAACGGGAGCTCCCCGAGAAAACACGCCGACCAGCGGCATCGCATCGATTCCCACGCGCGGGAATCCGGGAACTGACACCACCGGGAATCGAACCCAGATCACCTGGTGGAAGGCGAGTGCTATAGCAACTGCTAGATATAAAATATTAATATTCGCAGAAACAACGCATATAGTAACCTGTGGCCTTATCTTAACTAGCATTGCAGTACTGCTGACTGTGCCTTCAAGTTGGGGATATTTGTAAGCTCAAACACTTGATTATGATTATTTATTATCCACTTTGAGCCACAGAGCCACTACCATGGGACTTGTCGGTACATAATCACAACAAGGTTGACATGAAGTTTTTCTTACAATATTAGTACAAATGAGTAAAATTTTCCGTTACAAAAAATATATAATAACCTAGTACAATACAAAGTTTACCATAAGCAGCATAGTATTTATAACATATAATTACATACACAATGAACATAACATAAGGTTACAATATGTTAATATATTTTTTACAAAAATGCATTAACTTTGTAATAACATATATCAGTTAGAAAAAGGTTATTATAAAAATTTACTCCAGCCACCCCGCCCCTTTTTACATCTTAGTATCCTTTCTCCACGCTTCAGCCAAGTTGGCCACGTGTAGCCCCACTGACACGTGGCGATCACAGCACGAGGTAAGGAACAAAACAAACGACTGCTCGGAGCAATCTCCTCCCCATAACCCCGCGGTCTGCCCCCAGGGTCCCCCCCACCCCCTCCGGCCACAACGATGACAAAGCCCTTCACCGCCCGCGCACTCCTCCAGTTTCTGACCTATCGCTGTTGATCTGGCCCCGTCGTTATTAGCAGTTCCCCGCGACAAATACTGCTGCATCATTTCCCCTCCCTCCCTACTCATACGTCATAGATATGACAACAAGATCGCCAGTCTACTGCGCTACCACGTCGCAGGATCCCCCACTAACGCAGGCGGTAAGGGCGCGGCGGACAGCAATTCTCACCACAATGTTTTTTATTTTTATACTTGTACCAGATATATATATATATTTTTTCTAGTTTTAGACACAAAATGGGACTAAATTTTGTTATAAGTTTTTTATCTCGCATAGTTTTTGCGTAATGGCTCGTTAAAATCAAAGTTTGCATGTTTCTGTTTTAAGGACAACACTAAAACCAACCCACTTACCAAACTGAAAAAAATTCACAGTGAATAACGATGTTGTTGGCTACAAATTCAGCTATATTTAACTTCAAAATGAAATATTTTTGTATTTTTAAGATAAGTATACTGATTTTTTTAAATTTTTATTTTAAATTTTAACAATTTACTTAAATACAAGAAAGTTTTTATTATTTGTTTTCATGTGCGTGAACTTGTAGCCTGCGACGTCTTTATCCACTGTGAATTTTTTTCGGTTTTGTATTGGTCAGTTGGTTTTAGTGTAGTCCTTAAGAGGAGTCCTTCGCGGTTTCAAATCTCCACCTTTGACGCGTGGTAACAGCGTAGCGATAAGAGCCAGTGTCCCACGCTTGACGAGAAGCATATCGCCTCTATTCGCAGCGCACCAAACTGGCGTGCAAGGTTTCCGTTGTAGTCTTTTTACTATGGGACTTTAAGCGGTAGCCCCAATATTTTATTTTTGAATAATTTGAAGTAAAGACCAACGCATGCTTCTCGTTTTGCACTTAACGAATTCAGGTAATATTTTCGGAGTTACAGCAGTCTAAAAACCCCGTTTTTAGCCATTTTGAGAGGCCCGAATATCATGTTTCTAACAAGCGTGCTGCATTTTTGAAAAAATAGAAGCATGGTTTCAAGTGTGTGTTCTTTTCGTAGGTAAACATAATATGAATAAGTTAAGCGGTTTCTCGTACAAAATAATACGCGTGACACGCTGCAACGCCGTCCATGCGCCAGTCGAGGACTCCTCTTAAAACGGAAACATGCAATTTTGAGCTTTCACAAGCCATTACGCGAAAACTATGACAGATAAAATATTTCATAAGATTAAAATTTAGTAATATTTTGTTTCTAAAATAAGAAAAAAAATATCTGGTACATATATAAAAATGAAAACATGGTGATGAAAATTGCTGTATACTGCGCCCATCAGCTATTATCACTTATCATGCACAAAATACTCATTTATAGTTCGCTCGGGATAAAGTGAGCACTAAACATTTAACCTTTTAAAAATATCACTAGCCGTTGTTGCATATAATTCAACGTAAACTATAATTGCCTTACTACCTGTACAGTTGGCAGCGAAGTTACCCAATTTAGTTACTTGTATTTTTCTATTTAAATACAAAAATACTGGGACAAAATCCACCGAAGTCGATATACTTGTATTTTACATATTAAAAGGTTTTTTTTAATCAAACTGTGTAGATTCATACTGACTGCACAATTTATCTTACACACGCAAACATCAAGTGACGTGTCCAGAGAGGTTAGATATTTCCTGTCGTTTGCCGTTACGCGCGGAACGATACAGATTATCTGAAAATATAACTATAGCAGGGATTTTATGAGTGTTCACTTTGTTCCGAACCGCCTATAGTTAGCTTCCTACCAAATTAACTGATCAGTAGAGGTACCCAAAATTCGTGTTATTATTTAGTGGTAAGCTATATTTCAATGTCCCGTGTATACCCGAGAACAATCTGTGAGATCATTGGACGGAGTTATGCAGACTGGGGCCAATCCACAAAGTAATTTATTTTCAGATAATCATTCCAAGTAGGTAGGAAGTTTATCGTAGAAAAGAAACAAGTACTAAATCATAATATTTTAATAAAAAGGAGCGACCAGAAAACGTGGTTTCTACGAGTTTTATATGGCCACAGTAGACTTCGACCTTGAATATCGCAGCTCCAGTAATATGTAAGTTAACTGTCTTATGAGTAGGGACCCTGCTTCTTCGCGAAGAGAATTCTGCCTCAGTTTGTCTCAATGCCTTACGTACACATCTGCAATTCTGCTTCATGGTTATTGGCAGTGTGTCTATGTGAAGATACGTAGCTCGTTTGACTGAGCCAACTACAATAACGTTCCTGCAACACCTCACAGCTGTGATTTGCCGGTAGAATCCCAAGGCTCGTGACAGTTAAAATATCCAATCACAGACCACGAAGCAGAATTGCAATGTGCACGTGAGCCACCTAAACAAAGTGGGGCAAAATTCTTTTCGCGAAAAAACAGGGGTCCCTACTTATGAGTACCTCTATCCAAAGCACGATACTTTACATAGTTGATAGAGCCATAAACTGATTCATAGTCAGTGATCGGATGATTTAACTACCACGTGTCTTGGGCTTCTACCTGCAAATAACATACGTGTTGTGTCCCAGTAACCTCACTGTGGTTGGCACAGTCAAATAAGAGACGTCACTTCTCACAGACAAACAGCCAATAACCATGAAGCAGAATTGTAGACGCGCACGTAAGGCTCTGAAACAAACTGGGGCGAAACTATTTTCGCGAAATGCGTATGGCTCTAGTGATTGACAGTTACGTGTGTAAACCCTTTACAGGTTATTGGTCACTCTACCGTTTGGCTTTTTAACTATCGGCTACACACGGCCAGTAAGCGGGAGCCTACCCGCGCGTGAGAGGCTCAGAAGCGACGGAGCAGTAAGGTCGACCTTGAAGAGCGCATCAAATGCCGCGTCGCCTCAACTGAACTAGAGTGCAAGGTTCTCGCTGAACGGGTTTTTCTATGGGACGCTAAGCGGTGACCATATTATTTTACTGGTGGAAAGTCTGCAACTAAGTTCAGTGCAGGTCGCAACCTGAGTTTCACATACATCCGGTTAGTATATTTTGAAGTACGGAAGTCTGAAAATGCCGTTTTTAGCCATGTTGGAGGGGTTGGAAACAGTGTTTTTAATGAGCGTGGCGTCTTAACAATGAGGGTCCGACCTTGCCTGAAGTTTGTTTTCTTTCCGTACGTTGGCACAGTTGGTACACGTAGAAAATTTTCGAAGAAAAAACCTGTTTACGAACACTCTGCAACACATTTGAAACGTGGGGTAGGCCATAGCCATCTTTAGTAGAAGGCCGCGGCCATAAATCTGGCAACACTGCCAAGAAGGGTCATTTTAACACTTTCTTTAGCTCTCCAACGGCAATGGTTGTCCCTGATTCGTCGGCATGTAGACAAAATAACGAATCAGGGACAGCCAGAGTTAAAGAAGGTGTTAAATTGACCCTTCTTGGCAGTGTTGCCAGATTT
>PNEQ01063183.1:0-11632 GCA_003012365.1 Medauroidea extradentata
AGTCAAGCTAGTATGAAAGCTGATTTAGAGGTTAGTATAAAGCAGAGTCAAGCTAGTATGAAAGCTAATTTAGAGGTTAGTATAAAGCAAGTCAAGCTAGTATGAAAGCTGATTTAGAGGTTAGTATAAAGCAGAGTCAAGCTAGTATGAAAGCTAATTTAGAGGTTAGTATAAAGCAGAGTCAAGCTAGTATGAAAGCTAATTTAGAGGTTAGTATAAAGCAAGTAAAGCTAGTATGAAAGCTGATTTAGAGGTTAGTATAAAGCAGAGTCAAGCTAGTATGAAAGCTAATTTAGAGGTTAGTATAAAGCAGAGTCAAGCTAGTATGAAAGCTAATTTAGAGGTTAGTATAAAGCAGAGTCAAGCTAGTATGAAAGCTAATTTAGAGGTTAGTATAAAGCAGAGTCAAGCTAGTATGAAAGCTAATTTAGAGGTTAGTATACAACAGAGTCAAGCTAGAATAATTGCGCAGATTGCCACCTTAACTCAACAGCTGTAAAACACAGTTACTAAGGATGAAATAAAGGAACAGGGTGAAGAAATCACCAGATACATAGACCTACAAATCAGTTCAGTCATGGAAGGAGACTTAGACAAAATTAGAACTAGCTACTACTAGGATTTTCGATATGAACCAATACCTAGAAACCACGCGCGAGGGCATGACTATGCAACTACAGAAGTACATGTAACCCGAGAGATGTTAGCTATTGAATTGAGCACTAAACTTGACGCATACGATCATCACCTGGAAGATAAGTTCGCTCAATCGAGCAAAGCTGTTTTTGAGGCCAGAAAATACACAATTCCTTCAAGAAAAGGTGGAGACTGCCTTGGCTAGTGCACAGGGTCACCAATTAAACACAGAATCTAAAACCCTACTACCCTCACTGCTAACACATGTAAAATATCCTGCGGGACAGCCTACACAACAGGTAATTCATACTACAAGTATTCTGTCTGTAATGCATAATATTACTATGATTCATCATCCGGCCAAGCAGTGGTCGGAGAAAATTCCTAAGTTTGCAGGTAAGCAATTCGAAAACCCCATAACTTACATGAAGAGGTTAGAAGGTTATGTGTCTTTGTTTTCGCTCACTGATGCAGATGTATTCAGATGTTTGAATTTCAGCTTAACTGGCACTGCTTACTACTGGTGGGAGGTGGAAAGGAAAAGATTTGTAGATTTGAAGAATTTAAACGTTTCTTTTTGCAGGAATTTTGGAGCTTGCGAATTCAAGCCTTAATTCGCTCTAGACTCACTCAGGAACATTTTGATCCCAGGAAATAAAACACCATAGAAGAACATTTCAACGAGGTTTTTGAACGAACACGACATTTCACCTCACCCATGTCAAATGAAGAGTAGTTGTCTCACAACTACCGATGAGCTATCAGAGACAATTTACTGGGTGTTCCTTCAGTGATATTACTGAGTTTAGGTACCACCTGCTAAAAGCTGATCAGCTCGAGCCCCAGTTTCGTAGCAGTCTACCTAGGGAGCAAAAGCGACATAAAATGCCACCTAGTCAGCCTCTCTACACTGATACAACTAATCCAGAACACTCAACCCAACCTAATTTCAGATTTCGTGGAACAGGTCATAACAATCATGACCAGTACGCGGACAGAGGATTTCGAGGTCCCTACCCTAAAGTAAATAGTATGCAAGCAGAGTTTAAGAGAGGAGGATATAGAGGAAGGTATTGTGGAAGTGATCAACCAGGTCGTAGAAGTTGGTACTTCAAAGGGAAGAAATATTCCAATACTGATGAAAGTAGTCAAAGGCCTAGAGGAAATGATAGAAAGAAGAGGTCTTGAAACAGATCATGAAGGAGATAGATCTGGTACAGAGGAAGACATACCCAGCAATAACACGAGAAGAGATAATAAACAGTCCGAAAGAAGAAGACATTCACCTGACTCGCCTACTAGGGGATGCAGTGAAGAAAAATATAGGTCTAATAAAACATCTTCACCACACTCCAGCCCTAATGGTAGGACTGAAGGGTACTTCAAAAGGAATGAGCCACTAGATCATAGTGCACTTCCTTTCTCTAATCCTGGTGTAACTTATCAGTGGGTACCTGTAATGAATGAGGTACCAAATGCTCAGCAGATTCCATCAAACTAGAACGGATGAGTGAGCGAGGTCTCCGGCCGCTGGTCCATCAAGTTAAAGCACCTGAAGAGGGGACAAATGATTCAGATTATATTAATTACAGTAACAGAAATAAGTCCATAGCTTTGTGTACAGTAGTCCTGCATGACTCAGATAGAGAATTTTTGCTACAGGAAAATTTAGAGCCAGTTGCTAGTTCAAAAGCTGCCTTGTGTCCTGAAGTTTTAGTCAAGGTTTGTACTGTAGACACCACTGCATTATTAGATAGTGGATCAGAAATTAGCTGCATTAGCCTGAGCCTAGTGACAGAAATAGAAAATATTGGCGTGAAACTACCTACTTTACCAGTACCTAGTATAAAGATAATAGGTGCTACCTCTAGAGGAGCTAGTCCTGTGGTCAACAGACAGACGGTGATCTATTTTAAAGGTATTGGCAAGTCTCAGACTACAGCCGTTTTGATTGTGAAAAACTTATCTAAATAATTAATTATGGGTACAGATTTTTTACGGAACATAGCATCACATTAAACTTTGGAGGATGGTTAATAACTGCTAGGGATGGCATACCTAAAACAGTAATCCCAGAGCAGTGGCAATTGACTGATAACTTTGTAGGTACATTGAGGAAAAATTTCAGTTTAGTCCAGTTGACTCAGATACCTACCAAGGGAATAGTTAGTCCCATATCAGAAGAAATTTCTCAAGCTGTTACTGCTTCAAGGAGAATTTCATCAGCGCAGCAAAAGCAACTCTACCACCTGATTACATATAACGTAGAGGTATTCTGAGATGTACCAGGTCTCAACATTCTGTATAAGGCAAAGATTAATGTGATTCCCGGTGAATCTTTTCACAGTAAATATTATCCCATTCCAGCTAAATATTTACCAGCTGCTCAAGAATACCTGCAATTAATGCTGGATTGGCAAGTGATCAAAAGGGAGGCCAGTCCATACACCTCGACGATGGTTTGTGTGCCCAAGAAAGATGGTACGGTTAGGCTATGCTTAGATGCACGTGGTGTGAACAAAATAACTGTGAAAGATAGAGAGGGGCCGAGACCAACAAGTGACATCCTACGACTATACCAAGGGGTCAAGTTTTTAACTACACTAGATTTAACAAACGGATACTGGCAAATTCCATTAGAAGAGCAATCGCAACAGTATACTGCATTCCTGTTTCAAAACAAGCAGTATGTTTTCCATTTGATGCCTTTCGGCTCATGTAATGCCGTAGCCGAGTTTACTCGTTGTCTCGATTTGACACTAGGGAAATGAGTGTAAAAATTTTGCAAGAGCGAATGCAGATGATATTCTGATTGCTTCATCCTCTATTGAAGAGCATTTGCTACACATTAAGACTGTTATTGATAAATTGCGAAAAGCAGGCATGACTGTGAAAATTAGGAAATCTCTGTTTTAACAGGAAGAAGTTACCTTCCTTGGACATATTCTGACACCTGAAGGCATTCGCACAGCTCCAGAAAAGTTGGCCGCAATAGTTCAGTTTCCCACACCAAAGAATATAAAGCAACTTCGAACCTTTCTAGGTGTCCTAGGTTTCTATAGGAACTATTCCAACAAGATTGAAAGCATAGCAGTACCATTGTTTGACCTATTGAAAAAGGACAAGAAATGATCAAGTCTTGAACAAGAAGCTTTCTCACAGCTAAAGGCTATCTTCCTAAAGGAACATGTCATCTACCACCCTGTGCAAGGAAGTGCGTTCCACCTTTATACAGATGCATCTGATTATGCACTGGGCTGCAAGCTTGCCCAGGAAGATTAAAAGGGGGTAGAGAAGACAGTGGCACTGGCTATTAGAACACTTATTCAAGCTGAACGGAACTACACTGTCACTGAAAAGGAAGCCTTGGTAATTATCTGGGCCTTAACCAAATTTAGAGATCTCCTATTAGGGGAGAAAATAAAACTATTTACAGACCATCAATCTTTAACCTGCCTAAAAACAGGAAAAATGTTTGGTAACAGGCTTATGAGATGGTGTCTTTTATTGCAAGAATCCGATCTTGAGGTAACCTACGTCAAGGGGTCTGAAAATATAGCTGCAGAATATCTCAGCAGAACGCCTGAGCACACTAATCCAGTTACAGCAAAGAAAAATCCAAAATAATTTCTAGTATCAACTTGAGCTATCATCAGTGGAACAGACAACAGCAAATTGAAACAGTTATTTAAACATCTAGGTGAACAGCAAAAGCAAGACAAATTTTGCCAAATTGTACTGAAGAAATTATCAGAGGTTACTGCTGATCTAAACTCCACAGAACGTTTTGCATATCTGAAACAGGAATTCTGTTTTATCACAGTATTAAACCTAGGGAATTCGAAGATTATTGGAAGCCTGTAATTCCTATTAATATATCAAAGCAAGTTGTGCTAGAAATGCATCAAGCCTTTGGGCATGTAGGAACTACCAAGGTTTATGAAGCTATCTGAAGAATAATGTACTGGACTAATATGCAACAAACTGTTAAACTAATGGTTACATCTTGTGATATATACCAGATGAGAATCTACAAGCGTTATTTCAGCCTATTGTACCAAAAAAAACCCTTGTCTCTAGTATCAGTAGACATATTTGGCTCTTTGCCTATGTCTAAGGCAGCTGTTCAGTTTATTTTTGTAATGATGGATTTATTTCTAAAATTCACAAAATTGTATCCAATTGTGCACGCTAAGGCCCCTGTACTGTTGGGAAAAGTTAAACTCTTTGTAGAGGAAGTAGGCCAAAGTCATACCATCCTGAGGAAGATTGGCATTTGCCCTACTGCGACATCTGTTCGTCCCCCACAGTCTAATCCTGTAGAAAGAAGGATGAAAGTGCTAGGAACTGTACTGAGGACTTACTGCCACAGCGCACAAGAGTTGGAGGGATAAGATACCTCTTGCCGAGTTTGTAATGAATCATACTGTCCATCTAACCACAGGTTTCACGCCTTACGAGGTGCTTACGAATAAGAGATCAGAAACCTACGCTACTGAATATCTACCGAAGCTAGTAAAGGACGACACAGTTGTGGGTGAGGTTATTGAACTGAATCATGAAGAAATTCAAAAATTAGTAAAACAACACCTCAAGCTCTGCAGAAACACGAAAAAAATATAAAAAACTGTCCAAGCTACACAAATTTAGAGTAGGTGATTATGTGTTGAAGAGAGCCTGTAATGTGAGTTGTTATTGGGAACACATAACCAAGAAGTTATGTTTGCTATTTCAAGGCCCTTGCGTCGTAGCCGATGTGTTTAAAGAGAACTGTTATTTTCTCACTACCATTCAGGGGGAACCTATAGGCAGATACAACATTTCTCAGTTGAAACCTTAATGTCCTACAAAGGAGTAATGTAGTAAATGGTTACATGTTAACTAAAGAAGTTATGCTACTGATTGATGGCAGCTTAAACGTCAGGTGTTACTACTCATCTCATCAGTGTTAGTTACAAGGAAATGCTAATTTAATTTTGTGTGAATTTGTGAGGATAACGGAAACTATGTATATTGAATTCCCCGAGCAGCTTGAGTGCGCCGGTGAATTGTGTGTCACAGTGGGTCTGTGGATTACCATTGAAAGCCGTTTCACATGTGTCACATATTAAAGCATTTAGTATCATTGAAGAAAACCTGTCACATACAGCGCCTATCAGTAATATTCGAGACTCAATTGTATTCATGTAACCGACATTGCTAGTTTTTTCGATAATGTCTGAAGAAAACTCAACTAAAAGCTGGAGCGTTAATGCTGTTTATCCCAAGGATAGTCTCACATTAGTAAATGCGAGTTTAAATATCCATACTACCTACGAACGAGTAGCAGTTAATAATAAAAAGAGAGGCAAACTATCAAATAACTTCATGGCGTGAACAAGAAATAGAGGCACACAACACCTACATTATTACTCTTACCTTCACAAGACTATTCCTACTGAAAAGTATAGGGAGATTATTTTTTTTAATATACATATTTCTTTGTTAAATTGGCACATGATTTCTTCACTTCACTCATTCACATACTGAATAATATTGTGTTAAATGTTTTGTGTTTAAGTGTTGTAAATATTTCCTCATGTGTACTATGTTTATTTGTGTGTATAATGTTATCTTGTTTCATCAAATGAATTTCAAGTCGTTGATATAAATAGGACATCGTTGAATCTTCTAAATGTATTCATGATGTACAGGACAATGAGACGATCAAAAGTTCTCTCTTGTATCTATTAGGATGTGGTTTAGTGTAGGATCAACTGTCGTTTACGAAATAAATTGTTTTATTTTGATTATATCACGAAGGGAATATCCCAATATATTGAGACTGAATAGGAAATATATTTGATATATATCTGAATGTTATTACAGTTAAATTAGATTTTGTTTGTAAATAATAATTTCCATATTAACACGCATACACTGATATCGCCAGTCCTCTATTAATTATTCTAGCAACATAATAATGGAAGTAAAATTACTTTAAATATGGAAACATAATTTTCTAAGTGATATTGTGATAACGAAAATTGTGAAATACATGCTTTCGTTTATGATAAATGTGTCACGCAGTCAGTTGATGAATAAATATTATAACCAATAGACACAGAAGCTAGCACCAACGTAGTTGACTTCGTCTTCAAGAAAGAGAATACTTATGTTAATACTATGATAGCTTAAAACCCTTTATTAATAATCCAACAAGTTCGTCGCCTTACTGTTATTGGAGATAATAAACTTTTAATGGGAATTTCAATAACCACTAAGGACAAACCTCCAATTAAACAAATATTCGCGGACACAAGCACATCATAGATAAGAAGCACATCATAGACATGAAGCATTCAAGCATTACTTCGACTGTTGGAGTGTGTATGCAGCATGACATCATCAAGAAGCCATCACTATTGACTCTACAGCCAGAGATTTCTTCTGAACTTAGATGGTGCTGCATGTGGAAGCCCACGATTGATTGCTTTTGTTATCAGACATAACATATTCATTTCAGTGTGGGAAGTGATTAATAAAAACTGAACAATATGTTTTATAATATTTGCCAGTGCTATGTATGTTTTGTTTCAGGAATTGTAAGGACCCTAGCGGAAATAAAATTCTTACATGAGTGATAATGCAAGAAAACTTTATGTAAGGGTTATGTTATTGTTTGTGGTGCGGACTGAGTAACAAAACATTCTGTTAAGACACTAATTTGTTATCACTCCGCAGGTCGGGAATTCTGTAATGAGTGCAATTTCATTTACATGTCTTGTGGCTGCAGACATTTTATTATATTCTATGGACGTAAAATTGTTTGTAAATTTTAAAGATCTGTGTATTTTAGATTTAAGGTGATTATGATCAGGTAGCTGATCTTAGGTTGTATAGCAGTAATTGTTTAGATGTTTACTCTATGTCCAGGATAATATTCTATGAAAAGAGAGGAAGGGTGGCAAGTTTGAAACAATGAGTTTTGGAAGAATGGAATTTGGTCTGATTAATTTGGAAAATTTTAACATTTACTGAATATTTGTAGAGTAAAAGCCACCAACCATAGCAATAGAAATAGAGATGATGAAGATTTTGCTATGTGAAATTTATTTACAGTATTTGTTTCTGTTCAAGAACAAGAATGCCTTGAATAATCGGAGTTAAGTACAACTTTATACCTTCCTTGTTGCAGCTTTTTAGGACTTAACTTCAAAATGTATTTGGCACATTGATTTAGCAAAGGTAATAAGCATCTACGGTTAGTGCTTATTTTAGTGGGAATAGACTGTGACAATCTCAGTGGTCCTGAAGTTCTCATGGCTAGCTACCGGTGCAACATTTAAATTACGCATATCGAGGATACTTGTAGCGCCTATTCTGTTTCTGCACCTATTCAACTCTGCTACATGTGGGTCACATAAGTGTGGTGGGTTGTAGGATAGGGTGCTGTTGCATCATCCATCACAGCCACACACGTAAGGCTCAAACCAGACGCAGAATTCCTTTAGAGTGTTTCTGCAGGTTTAGCAGTGGTTGGGCAACCACCTTAGGTGATGGATACAAGTGAGTGAGAGATGTATGCTCAGCGCTTAACATCGAGGTCTTCAGCACTGGTGATAGGTGACACGAGGTGAGTATGGAATGGCACCGGAATGAAAGGGTGAGGGAAACGGGATATCCCTGAGAAAACCCGCCGACCAACGGCATCGTCCTGCACGATTCCCACATGCGAAAATCCGGGGACCGACCCCGCCGGGAGTCGAACCCAGATCGCCTTGGTGGGAGACGAGACCACAGCGGCCCCGTGGGATGGATACGAGTTTATGATGAAGCACTGGAGACCCTTTTAATCAAGGACTCTGCCGCACCTGGCTCAATATTGAAGGCAGTAGTTTTTGCAGATATGCGGCTGGTTGTGAAGGACGATGCAGGTGTCGGAAAGCAGGGATGAAATGCACCTCAGTCTGCGGCAACTGTCAGGCAACTTGTACGAATGGAATCCCACCAGAATATGAGGTTCTCGATGAAAAATGTTTTGCCCAAATAAAATGATTTTTCAACTATAATCTCCCTCTCCACCCAAGGAGAACAGTTCGGGAACTCACTTGTCTGATGCCAGCACAAGCTTTATGACTCAATTCCAGCTGGCATGAGCGGGCATAAGGCGCTCTTGGTGAACCTTCTAGACTGCTAAACACTGCCTGCAGTTGTCATAATTAGTGTCTTCATCCCCCTGCACTCATCACACTTATGATAATTTGTTCATTAGTAGAGGTACGTCAATTTCGCAAATACATTCCAGGTCAGGTTGAACGCCAAAAATATATACTTCATAATCACGTGTGTGATTAGCTGGCGGCTGTCACGAAACGCATTTGACTACTGCAAGCCAGTAGTAATAAGGTAGAGCTATCGCTTGTAATGTTGTAAGCCAATGAATAATCGACTGTATCCAGAGCGTGTACAGGACTGAGCAATCTAGGCTACTGCCAGATGAATCCGCGAAATTTACGTACCTCTATTCATTAGCCTAGATCCCTTAGCGTGTTTTTTTCTTCGAACCAATGGCCATCAGTGTATGTTTTGTTTTTATAGTAGATATATTATGACATCGTAGTAATACGTTATATAGACGGTACGGGATAAAGTGAGCACTCAAAAAAGCCCTGGTTAAGGGGGATTATTCCCTAAATAAATAATGTTAAAATGAACTTGGAAATTATTTATTTTGTAGTAGACATAAATGACAAGTATTGAAGAAACATAATTTTTTTTAGAAAAAAATTTTTAATATATGTTTTGACACTTTAAACGAACTTTACATACCGTCAACTGGGGTTACTTGGGACTGCAGGGAAACTTGGGACACTTTTTCTGGAATTTTTATTTTACACACAGCAACCGAAAGAGTAAGGAGAAATACAAGGAACCATTGTCGGATATATCTTACGTGAATAAATAGCACGACTTCTTCATTCTGGGCTACACCATACGAAATAAAAATTCCTGAAAACATGTCCCAAGTTTTTCTGCTGTCCCAAGTAACCCCAGTTGACGGTACTATGCAGCCATTACAGCAAGAATCAGAATAAAAATTTTTACTAATTACTGCATTCACTTGCTAGATTAAAGTACGAAAAAGTGCGTGTCTTATTCGGTTTTTAAAAATAGTTGTTTGAAACAGTTTACTGATGCATTTTACATGCTAATGTAAATGCATTTTTTCATAATTTTTTGTTATGTAATTTCAGTAGCAAATTTAGACACACTAACCAACGATTTGAAACAAAAATACTACACCGTATCGTACTGTTGCATTTAAATGAATTTTATAAGCAATAATATTACAGTTTGTTAAACTAGTTCACGAAATTTAGACATAAAATCAAATGTATGTAACGATGTGTTAGGTTGACTACAAGTCCCCTGTGAAGTGCTTCCATCTGGCGAGAAAGACAAGAAATATTTGAACTGTACGAAAGCATGTCCCCTCCCCCCTCCTACTCCAACTTTCGGACAGGACCTGTGTCACGTACAGTTGGTAGAAGGGTGGGGAGGTGGGGCACGAGACAGCAGTACCAAAGAACGTGGGAATAAAAATTCTTGCAGCGACTGGCTGACACTGTTGCCATATCTTTCGAAGGTTGCCACAAGAACAGTACGGCCCACGTGCCTGCCAGCCGTGTAGGCAGGCCGCTGAGAATGTGAGTTGTTTAGTGTAACGCTTTCCTCTAAGGTCTTTATTATTTACATTCATTTATTTACAACATATTTTACTGCTAAAGTACGTAATATTTTTTAACGATATTTTTAAAGAACTTTTTAAAAAGATTAACAACAGTTAATCAGACGAAACAACAAAGCAGGAGCGTGGCATCCTGTTTGTTCCTTTATAATGATATTAGTTTACCAGGAAGAAATTTATATATGTAATATATTTCATAAAAGTGTATAATATATCACATTTACGCAATCCGTAATGAAAAGCAAAAATTAAATCATTCATTACTTTTCGAAACACATTTATGTGTTTCCTTTATTTTTAGTTTACTTAGGAAATTAAACAGTAGCGTAGTTCCTAAACTGAACACAAGCTGTGTTGCTAAGTGTAGTTCAAATACCTACATCTACTTGAAATTCCCGCTAACCTAAATTACAAATTGGTAAGTTCGGACACTGCTAAAACGTTAAGTCGTGCAAGTACAAGCATACTTATCACGCTTGAGTAACATTTGTTTCGAATATAAACTATTTTTTTTCAAACGAAATTTGAGGTAGCTCAAGATATGTTTCTGAAAGACACACAGTAAAATAACAAATTGTAAATGGCACAGATTTTAGAGGAAGGCGTTACACTGAAAAACACATATATAACACTCCACGTAGTTTATTTTGAACATTAACTTTGTACTTTTTGTATAAACAATGAGACAGAACTGCATTTATGCAAGACGCCAAACTTAAAAACACACAATTTACTTTATATTACACTGCATTGAAAAGCATTCCGTAACATTTGTTTTGATCATAAACTTAATATTTTTGTGCAAATTTTTAGACAGTGAAAAACATAGAGTAAAATTTTCCGCGTGAAAAATCACATACAAATTTCATTCAAATACAGTACTGTTCCTATTTTAATAATGATTTTGCTTATGCACTGTTGCTGAAAATAAGACGAGGCAATCGAAATTAAAAAAAAAAAAAAATTAAAGTCCTCTTACCTTAGTTTACAGCAATACATATGAAGTTTCAACTATCGCTTTCAAGAGTTTCAATTTCATATTCGTGATATGATGAAGCCTGATGATTAATGTCCTGGTAAACACAAATTTTCGCAGCGCTTTAGATTCTACGGACGGAAACTTAGGCAATATCATTTGAAAAATGTGTTTTCACGATTCCTTTCTTTTTAACTAAAGTCTGTCCGCGACATAAGTTAAACAATCACTCAGCAGTTGCAAAGATACTTATTTTTTTCTGACGTTACAGCCAGTCCACCAGGGCTTAG
>PNEQ01063184.1:0-11632 GCA_003012365.1 Medauroidea extradentata
CGTGTTGTATTACCACCATCTCATTGCGTTGTCGTGTTGTATTTACCAGCTTCTCATTGCGTTGTCGTGTTGTATTTACTAGCTTCTCATTGCGTTATCGTGTTGTATTTACCAGTTTCTCACTGCATTATCGTGTTGTATTTGCCAACTTTTCATTCATTGCCGTGTTTTGTTTTATCAGCTTCACTCTGCGTTATCGCGTCTTATTTACCAACTTCAAATTGTCTTGTCGTGTTATATTTACCAGCTTCTCACTACGTTATCGTGGTGTATTTACCAGTTTCTCACTGCGTTATCGTGTTGTGTTTGCCAACTTTTCATTACATTGCCATGTTTTGTTTTATCAACTTCACTCAGCGTTATCGTGTCGTATTTGCCTACTTCTCACCATGGTATCGTGTTGTGTTTACCAACTTTTCACTGCAATATAGTGTTATCTTGGGTACAGTTAGTTATTGAATTGAAAGAAAAAATGTAGAAAAATGTTCTGAAATGTTTGTAGGCATAGTGGCAATAAATATACAACTATAAGAACTCAGTGGGAAAATGCACCTTTAAGTTATTGGTCATAGGGCGCAATATAAACCTGTAGAAATGCATAGAAAATACTCTAATATACCATTATGTTAATTTTCTACCTAATTGCTTGTCACTTAGTTGTATTATTAAAACTTATGCAATGCAGTTTTAGTAAACACAGTTTTATGCGTTGAACGATTGACAAACTGTGCTTATTTACCACGGCAACGTAAATGCTCAAAATGGACTGAGCACATATCATGATGAGCATGGCCAAGATAAATGGCTGAAATCTTGCCAGAACGAAAATGTTTCTCAAGCATGACAAATCGCGAGGAACTTAAGGTAATACGGTTGGGAGGTTTTTATGTTTACCATTGATAAAATTTTATTGCCTTAAATTCTCTTTGCAAAATAATTAATATCGTAATTATATCACAACTAATTTTATTAATTAATTTGTTAGTTAATTTTATTTTACACACTTTTCTCAATCTAGATCTTAATAAAATTTCACAAATTTATAAAATATACTGAGAATTCGGAAAATAGTAGGCATATTTCACCACTTGAACATCCTTAGAATAATAGTACATTCCTTTTCCACCCCCTCCCTATGCTCAAGTGATGTGAGAAGGTTTTACGGCCCTTTAACAACGAGGTCTTAAGAATCGATGAGGGTGAAGTGTGGTAAAGTGACAACACAATATCCATGTCCGACCCGGGATTCGAACCCAGGACCTTCTCGCACCGTAGACCAGGGCCTAACTACGGGGGTAGGTCCTTATGCTGAAGATGCTAGCTAAAAATTATATAGAATGACTCAGAAAACTGGAGTCTTTCTCAAAAACGCTAGGCTGGGTAAAATATCCCTCGTCCTTCTGCCTGGAACATGCAACGATTCCTCGGAAACAAAGAGGGAAGAAAAAACAGGGCAAGTCCAATCATCTCACGTTTTGCCAAGAGAGGCGCAGATGGACATGAAGGTAGAAGGAAGGTGCGCTTGTGTGTGTGTGTGTGTGTGTGTGTGTGTGTCTGTGTGTGTGAAATTACATGATACAAAGGGGTCATCGCAAGAACGAGAACAAAGAACAATGCAATCGTATCGGGGGTTTCCTTACAGGTCATCACAAAAAGAGGACTTGCAGTGAGACGTTATATTTCGCGCCCTAACATACGCACAGCGTGAGAGGATCAAGCCAAATAATGGAGAAGAAAAAAATTAGGACTTCGTGGGTACAGTCTTTTCAACGGAGAATCATCGTCTGGAACAGTCTCTGACAAGCAAACTAATATTTTTTATTTGACTGTTTGGTATTAGTTTGTTCGCTTAGTGGTGTCAGATCAAGCACAATACTATGAATGACTCGTAATCCATCATATCAAGATTATAATTTAGACGGCCCGTTATAGTAAAGTCACACTTCTTAAGAGGAGTCCGTTAGATCAGAATAAATCCTCAAGTATTCACATGCGTTCTGTTTCCTCAACAACTGATAAATGTAGGTCTACTTATCATAATTATACAGTAAATGTACAAAATGTATATGCATTTTTGTATGAAGTTGACTTTTCAAGTATAGGAAAGGACAGGAAAATTTCGCGAATTCCATAAACCACATGCTAGAATGTATTGTCCTATGCATACTCAAGCCCCGTCCATTCGTTCATTGTCTGTTGTTCCACCGAGTAGCAGCTACTGGACAAATAGTCGGGACTTGAGTATGCATAGGATAGTTCATTCTAGCCTACAGGTCATTGAATTCGCGAAATTTTCCAGTTCCTACGAATTCGTATGTCCACAAACCAATAAATTCTAATTGTAGTCAGTATTATTTACAACATGATATTAGAACAAAGGAACTTTTGTCTCACTGATTCAAAGCTGAAGAATATTTTATTAATATGTTACAAATGGCACATAGTATAGTAATGTATAACACCGACCAATTATTTTCCAAAAGTAGCTTTCAAATTATACTGAAGTTAAACGAGCCAAAGTAAGTTAATGGCACAATGTCCCTCAGTTGTAATGCCTGTCAACAGAATAGTCCCGAGCATAAGAAAGAAACAGAGAGTAGCGGCTGTCGCAGACTAAGCATGCCAGCTTGGCTTTACTAATTAAAGAATTTCACAGAGAGGTTTCTACGATAATTATACATGGGTTTCGCTCTTACGTCACGCTTCCTCTTGTAACAAGGCGAAGGTTTTTCTGGTGAATCTTCTAGAGTCTAATAGTGTCCTCATGTCACGTCTGCGGGAACACACTGGAATATTTTTTTTTTTTTAAGTAGGCAGTCAATTAACGTGGCGCTCGGACTCTGATGCATAGAGAGTTCGAAAGTAGTTTTTTTTCCGGTGAAATAATTATGTGAATGTAATTTCAATGTTTTTATACGGAAGCTCATAAATTAAAAATAAAAAACGTCACATGAAACGACCCCTTAAAAAGTAAAAAAAAAAAAAAAATCAAATTATTGATGCGGCTTAAATGCTTTCGGGGACCGCTAAGTAAACCAAAAAGGAACCAGCTTAAGAAGGGTACAGAAATTTTTTATTTAACTAATTTATGTTAAAACGTTTAAACATCGTTCATTGTTCATTATTTTTGCATACCTAAACTAAACGTATGTATTTTGAAGCCTTAATGTTAAATTAATCTTTTTATGTACAAATATGAAGGTCTGCCAATTGTAAACCAGTCTTTGGCTGAATTTGGCAGTGAATGACTAAATAAATACATAAACAGTGTAGATTAGCATATTTAAAACAGAGAAAGTAACAGCGACAAAACTTACGTATATACATTGTATTCCTAAAGGGAAACCCAAATCTTAAATTACATTTAAATCCAATTTTTTTCATTGGAATGTCATTCTGTGGCTTTGGTCTTATTGTTTTGTTCTATTTTGTTCCAACTTCCTCATTTTAAGTACCTGTTTTTAAAACAAAAGGACGATTTATAAAGTAACACAGAACAATTCCTGCAAAACTGTCAGAGAAGTGTTACTTGTTTGGAAAGAGGACTAATGGAATGTTTTTAATGGACAGTTATTACTTAGACCTATGCGATATACAACATATTGAAAGATACACTTTATTGTGCACACACTGAAATGGATATTTCAGGATATCTCATGCTTATTTTATATTTTCAAAATGTCGACTGACTTTACGTTATTCCTGTAGAATACATTAAAAGTAAGTTCCCAAAAAATTATAAAAATTTACTGATGTATGAAGAGTTCGTCCAAGGCGTTAAGGTATAAATGTCTTCGTCCTGTATCCAATTATCTTATAATGACAACATAGGAAAGTCTTAAGAAATACGAACACATTTTATTTCATTTCGTCGCTTGCTGTTTGCTCCTGAAGAAACACATTGCTCTTAAAGCAGATTCAGTTTTACACACAAGTTAGTTGTACATTGAAATATAACCGTGATTAGGCTAATGCATACTGTCTTTCTACTTATAATTAACTGACCTATGCTGTAAAGTGTTGACAGTTATTTTTCTTATGAAAATCATATCAAGTTCTAGTATACTAATCAGTTATTTTTATGTTCATTTCCGAGGCATAATAATAAGAATAAAAAACTTATTTAATTTCGTATGGCATATAGCAACACCTACTCGTAATAGTAGCTCAAGAGAAAGTCAATATCTAAACTTGTAAATTGCTCATTAAAAAAAACACGATTTTGAATATTGCTAGTGCAAGGGACATATGAACCTAAATATATGAACTAGTGTTTCCAACAATGGTCAAAGGCTTTAGACAATACTCTACTGCCATGCATTAACTTCCTTACGGTTTCAGTCTTTCGTAAATTAATACTCAGTACACGTAATTCTACTCTCATAAAGTGGAAACAGGCATTCGTACATTAAATGAATTTTAAAAAAATCAGTTGATATTTATGTAGACAGCGTTACCAAAAATACGTCATTCTCTGAATATTTACCTCAATATTAAAACTCTCAACCCGTGTCGAAATCAATATGTAATATGATTATTGATTTATTTAATTTTATTGAATTCAATACAAGGTTTAGCTCTTTGTCGGTTTACAACTTGAGGCGATAACTTACCCTAATACAATATTCAAAATAAATAAGTTAACCTAATAAAGTGTTCTAAATAAAAACTAAACCGAGCAATACATACTGCATAAAAACTAAACATAGTACAATAAAAAAAACATAAGCTAATACTCTTATCTTACACATATAATTTTGCACTGATAACAAACACAAATGTTAAATTTTTATAATAGTAAATAATTGAATTCAGGAAAAAGTATAACATTAAGTTACAGTAGCAATAAAGAAACTGAGGTAGTGTTGTTATTCATTTTATCATGCGTCCAAGCTATCCGTATTGCAACGCCCCCAAAATAAAAAGGAACATAAGTAATCATACCATCTTTGTTTTTGTATTACTTACGGCATTTTGTTACGTTGTATGTTGCATATGTTAATATTATTACTATAATAATTATAATACTTGAAGATTAGGGATACAAATCCGTATTTTTTTAATAAAATACATCTTTTAACATGTAAATGTATCATTCCACTTCCATACTTATGACTTCCGTAATTCTCTCAAGAACACGTGTATAAAAGCAGAGGACTGCTTGTAATGGCCTATGTTATTAACTGTATCTTCGAGACGTTGTTATACCCGCACGTCGGTAATTTTATAATTTCTGAAAGTCCTGCTTCTAGCTTGCATCTGTTCTCACACCGACTATGTATCCTTCCGCCAAACGTCAACAATAACATTGCCAGGCTGACAGCTGCACTGCAAGCCGACGTACTTTGTTCATCCGCCGCCCCTAACTACGTCACCTCTATAATATTGTAATATACGCTAAATGTAAATACACGTTTCATTTCATTTCCAGAAAATGAATGCATTATGTACATATTCCATTCAACAATTTTCAATATTTTAGTCGCTGTTCATAATGTACCGCAACCGTCTTTCAACTAGCGTATAACATACGTGTTAAACTCACTTTTGAAATAATTATTACGTACAATTTCCATACTCGTGGACGCGTAACAATAAAAAAATCAATGTATTCATTTATCCCACCGTATTGCTTTTACATTTGCTTACGTAGTTGTATTGTAATAACGGAAGTATTCCTAGTAATTTTTTTCAATAGTTTGTTTATAAAGGTAATAACTTACCGTACGGCGGGTATAGAGTTGGTAACAAGGCCACATTCTTGCGGCACGTTGCTGGAAATGTCGCGAGGTCGCGTGGTGGACTGCCACGCGCAGGGGTCAAGGTCACGACGGGGCACCGCTAAGTTCCACCTCGAGGACTGGTCCCAGGCTTCGTCGGCCCGAGAGGGTCAGATCCGGCGACCTTGGCGGGTCCACGGGGCCACTCCGTCGTTATCCGGAGGCATCTTCTCTCTGGCAGGGGGAAGGGGAAGTGGATGGTTGGCAAGAAGCTGGTTTTCCCGCAAAACTCGAGCAAATGGGTCACGACAAAACGTGAGTTAGTTTTTTTTTATCTCTTACCCCCTCATTCTATCCCCCTCCCCCACAAACCATGTTGCGTACATTCAAGAGTGGGACATAGAGGCTAGCGGAATCGCTTTTTTTTCATCCCCCAACCTCCACATCCCTCTTCCTTTCCAGACCTCCCAGGCGGTGTTGAATGGATTGTCCCTCTGGAAACGTTCTCTGAACCGGTTAAGGTTGGTTCACAATTAAAAAACATAAGAGAGAGAGAGAGAGAGATTGTGGTCAGCGCTTAACATCGAGGACTTAAGCGCTGGTGAGTGGTGATATGATATGAGCATGGAGCAGTGCCGGAATGAAAGAGCGGGGGAAACGGTAGATCCCCGAGAAAATTTGCAGACCAGCGGAATCATCCGGCACGATTCCCACATGCAAAAATACGGGGTCCGAACCCGCTCGGAATCGAACCCGGATCGCCTTGGTGGGAGGTGAGAGGTCTGACCCCTCCGCCACCGCGGGCCCTAAAAAACATAAGCACAAACATATAACATAACTGTAGAAACTGTGAACGACCAGACGCCTTGTGAAAAATTAGTTCACAGTTTGATTCTTACTGTATGTTTAACCAATGCCTTTTTTTTTCGACAGATTAAAAATATTCCTTGCTGTATAAAAACCAACCGAAAGCCATGGAAACACATTTGTAGCGGAATTGTATTTGGAGATAAAGGAAAATACATAAACAAAGTTCATATAAACTGCACAGCACAACACATTATTTACAATATAGAAACATAGTTTTTATCATTAAAATGTCTTATTCTAGCTTTGTTTTGTTCGCGTGTATTTTGTAGGTTAAACCAACATGGCGGGCATTCACAAACTCCTCTGCTGTGATTGATTGTTGTCCTATGCGTACGCACAAGAATTGAAAGATTACCATTTCCTATGTCAGCACCTCTGTGTACCACGTTTTTGGTGTTGTGAATTGGTAGGTAAGAATACATAGAGATTATTTATCGTGCGGACGACCTATGTTCTATTCTTACTGTTATGTTATCAATTGTGAATCCACCTTTACAGTCGACGTACGCTTATTGGTACAACGGACATTTTCACAAACTATCGTCACTTCGAATTATTCACTCCAAAATCCACATGCAAAAAAAATGTTATTGTTTAAAAGATTACTTAACATACCCCCGCCCCCAATAACATAATATTGCATATTTTAAAATAATTTCTTGAATTTGAAAATAATTTGCAACTTATAGTAATTTATTTTCGAAACGAAATTGTTTTGTAATATGTATTGGTATGCTTCAAGCCGTAGCTCGCGATTATTAGTTACAGTGTGAATTATTTCATTCTATTATGTTGATTGGATTTCACGGTGGTCATGAAGTAAAATCGTGCAAATGTTAACTTTGAAATGCCACTATGGAAAAACTGGCTTGGTTAAAAGTCTACAAAACTAACACTGTTTCATACAAATATAAAATTATTGACTCCCCCCCCACCCACTTAAACACACGCCCCTATAGTAACAGCCCCAGCATTCATCAAGAATTTTTCCTATTTAAGTACTTTTACTTAAGATAACAACGTCGGTGTGTTCAATAAAAGGTTATATAGAAAAATAACACAAGTTTTCATCTCTATGAGGCTATGTTTGTTGTGGCTGCAAATGGATTTTCAAAGAGAAACAATTCCTTAGGAAGTTTGCTCGTTTGTTTAGATCCAGGAGATTCACTTGTACGTATCAGATGTTACTGAACATCGCTACGTTACGAATTTGCACCGCTGTACGCGTAGAGGGTGTGTATCTGATGGTCGAAATTATAACACAAAAGAATGAATGAATGAATGAATGAATGAATGAATGAATGAGTCTGTCGACTCACGACACCGTCAGACGTCCCTCGAATACCAACCATGTTAGACTTTCTTTTTTCTTTCAGTCGACAGCGTGGTGAAAGTATTCAGATGTACTTCTCATTTCATTTTACTTGCAGAACTGCGACGGATGTTTCCACAAGAAAAACCGTCACTTCCTCACAGTGGGTCAACCCCAGATAATGCCTGAACTGGATATGTTATCAACTGCTGTCGACCAGTTGACAAGATGGTCACTGTTACAGAAGATACGTCATCAGTCTTTCTGAAAGGAACGGCATGTAGAATATCTACGTCCTACAACCCAAGACTCAAGAATACAACAACGCAGTCGAAGGTAGTTCGGTTTTGATTGAACACCAAAACTTGCCGCCTTTGCGGTGGAAACTTGGAAGAGTAGTGGAGACCTAGCTTGGTGGCAGACAATTTTGTGCGTGTGGCTGAAGTTCTCATCCAGCCAGTGTTGACAGTGTTAGAGGAGTAGCAAGCCCATGTTCCGTATGCAAAAGTCCAATTTCAGCACAAACAAATCCCACAGCTGAAAAAAAAAGTAATATTGTCTCGAGACAGCATTATTTATTAATTGACCGTTAATTTGTACTATGTAGTGTATGGTCATTTATTTGTATGTTTCCATAAGCGCCTTGTTTTCTCCTAGCCTTTGGAACGAACTCGTATGGCAAGAAACACATCCAAAGAGTTTAAGTAAACAAATCTCTAAATAACTTACAAAAATAGATACACATACAACAACACTTAAACGTAATACGCAACGCAACGGTGCTAAAATCACTTAGCAGATACTATGTGGCTCATAGCTTATCAAATAAGGTTGTGAATAAAAGTCCCGTGGCATTAATATTTACAATAAAAAATCCCTTTGTCCCATACTTAATTATTATATTTAAAAAGTCCTACGAAAGTGAAAAATCCCATGACATGGCAACACTGGATCTAACGAGACACGTTACACCAGGCTAGTCTAATTTCGGTGGGATGAGCTAGCTTTTAAGTATTTGTCTAAAACTTTTTAATCCCTAATAAGTATGTTTTATTTTGGCCGTAGGAGTTTGTTAATTGTTCAGAACGATGGGGAACTAATGTGTACGCAGTTTACATGTATTAGACCTATCTTGAAGTTGGAGTGAGATACCTGTGGCTGTTAGGCGAGGGTGATACTGTCGTGGTTTGCCATTGTCTTCCGCCGAGGAGGGGAAAAGGGGGGGGGTGAAGGTACAAAGACAGGGAGGTAGCATTTAGCATTTAGCATTTCATTTCACCTCCTCGGCCGGGAATAGAACCTAAGACCCTCGGTCCACAACTTTTTTTTTTGTTTCGTATAGTGGCAAGGGCCCAAGGGTGGATCCAGTTCAAGATTTGTGGGGGGGGGGGGGGGGAGGTGATGGCGCATTCCTTAAAAAGTAGCTATGCCCACACCTCGAGTCAAAGAGGGGGTCCGAGAGCTAACCCCCGGAAAAAAAAAATTTTTGTAAGGTGCAAAATTGGACTACGTAAGGCGTTTCCTAAACAGAAAATTGAACATACCACTCAAACATTTTGTAATACATAAAAGATCAAAGGGGGCCGGGCATTGATAAGCACTCCTGGTGAAATTTTTATTTAAATATCCGCCATTTTATCCGCCTCGTCGGGCTCGCAAATACTGCGTATTAGCGAGACAAGCATAATTTGACGGGGATACACGTCACTAGACTATTTCGCGAATTCAATTACCTACATTTTAGAATCAACTATCCTATGTATACCCAAGCCCCGACTATTAGTCAACTAGCTGCTACTCAGTGGAACATCAGACAATGAACTAATAGACGGGGCTTGAGTATGCATAGGACAATGGATTCTAGCCTGCAGGCATTGAATTCGCGAAATTTTCCTGTACACTAGTTGTTTGTAACATACGCATTAAATATTCTTCAGCTTTGGATCAGTTCTAGAAAAAATATTTTAATCCTATATTCTGTTGTTACAAATACTGACTTTACAAGACTGAAATACTTTTGTACGACTGTTTCAAATCTGAAGAAGTTCAAGCATGTTTAACTGTTACCTTACAATTGCCGCTTAGTCCATTGATACGTAACACAGTCCAATTCGTCCATCGAACCGCAAGTGGATCCTGAGAGTTATTTACAAATGCGCGGACTCTTTAAGGTGGATTCACAATGACCCGACGAGACCGACACAGCAAAATTTGAGCAACAACCAACAAAAAGCAATATTATCCTACAAAATTACTGCCCGACAGCCCGACGAAAGTAGATTCTATTTATAATTTTCGCCGTGTTGCGCCTTGCAGAGAAAAGAAGTTCAACATTACAAAATTAAATTTACTTGCAACTGAGAATGCTTGGTAAATTTTACTTGTATGAAGAATGTTTTGTTATTGTTTTTCCAGCTAGCGGAAAACACTGTACTGTGCCATTCTGTATCGCACTAAAACCGACAATTCTTGTGAATAGCTGTTAATTAATAATGTACGGCTAAATAGCGAGCTGATTTATAAAATTTTAATAAAATGTGGCAATAACTCATGTATCGGAGCTGCTGTGTCAGCATCGTCGGGGCATTGTGAATCCACCTTTATCCGTCTCTTATCCGCGAATATTTTGCGGGCTGGTTACGAGGCTGTTTATGAATACCAGACCTAGGCCTAGACAGCAAGCTCTTCGCACCGGGTTGTACGCGGGGAAATGCCGGTTCACGACGTGACGGGGTACATATTTTCGGGTGGGCCCAGTACCCTCTCTCGCCATCGGGTCATCAATCTTCTCCCCAGGTTGAATGATGTTCATTAGGGGTATCCCTCGCCCCTAAACAAACACTTTGCTGCGCGCTGCCCTGGCCTAAGACACTGCTGCCACAATGGACGCACCCTTGTGCTCGCATACCGCCAGCTAATTATACCTACGTCCTACAGCTGGCACCCCTGCGCCTTAACGTTCGTCTTCCAAGTCGAGTGAATCGGTTCCCGCAATATAAGTAGCTTACTACCAAAATATGCTGATCTTGGGTGTAAAACCTTTTAAACGATTTGTGTTTCACTTGCGTGGAGATGAAATACTTCAGTGGCGTACCCAAAAGTGGAAAATATGAAGAAGACGAAAAAGAACTGTGTCGTCCTTACCACTTCCGCACTTCCGGCCCTCGAACGCGCAAAATACGACCACGCATTCGGCCACCTTAAGGGTGTTCTAGTGCGATAAAATAATAATTTTATAATTTTATGAAATATCGTTAACTTTGTAGACGATACCTGTGAGTACTTTTTACTCTTACGAAACAATTTTAGCTCTCATAGTTTTCTCATAATGGAGAGTCAAAGTCAAAATTTATTTCTTACGCTGCCATGTAAATAGTGAAAACCAACTGACCTACTTAAACAAAATAATCCACTGTGAACTTTACATCCCATGAGTAGAGACATGAACTTTTCGCGAAAAGAAATTTGCCTCACTTTGTGTCAGTGACTTGTGTGCACGTCTGCAAACTTGCTTCACGGTCAGAGATTGGATGTTTTGACATTCGTGTGTCGTGGGGTTTTACACGCAAATCACAGACGTGTGGTGTTACAGTAACCTTATTGTGATTGGTACAGTCAAATAAGAAACGTCACAGTTCAAAGGCACGCTGCCAATATCTATGAAGCAGAACTGCAGACGTGCACATAAGGCACTGGAACAAAGTGGGGCAAAATTCTTTTCGCGAAAAGT
>PNEQ01063185.1:0-11633 GCA_003012365.1 Medauroidea extradentata
GTAACTAATTCTCTACAATGTTCAAACTTGATATTGAGAGGGGGTGTTAAATATCAGTATCTGACATGTGTAAGTTGGCAGCACTGCTTGTACTAATTCAGTGTGTATGTTTTCTTTTCTTAATAAAACAGTTGAACCACTGTGCGCTAACATGTAAGGATGGTTATTTATCCCCGATTTATTTACAGTAACTTCACAATTATTACCTTATTATAAGCAACACTGAGTAGAACAAGATCTACGGAAATGGCAAAGGCTATGAATGACAAGTGTGCTATCAAAAAGCTACTTGGATAAAAAATCATGATTAAAAAATATTTTGACTTAAATAATGACTTAAATCAGTATTTAAATTGTACTGATTAAATTCATAAATTATGGTAGGGCAGATACAGAGGGTAATAGTCGGAGATTCCTGATCACAAGAGGGAGAGGTTCTGTTCAGGGTGACACATGGAAGTGTGCTGGGCCCCTTGTTTATAATATGTAATGGCAAACAACATGGTGAGTGGAAAAATTAGATTGCTTGTTGATAACTATATTATATGCACAGAAGTGTGGAAGAAACAATTTGCAAGATGAGAAATAGGGCAAGGCTGTGGACAAAAGTGAAAAAAATTGAAATAAATGTGAAAAAAAAAAAAACAAAGATTGTTAGATTTACGAGGAAGGATGTTAGGAGTACGGACACATACAGAAGGAAAGGGCAGGAGATAGAGGAAGCTTCAGAATAAATGCATCTAGACATACTGTTGGTTAGAGTATGCTGCAGCAAAGTGGGACCCGTACATGCAATTGGACATGAAGGAGATAGAAAAGGTACAAAGATGGGCACAGAGGTGGGTGAAGGATAAATGGAAAAGCAATGGCAGGCTGGTGAGGTTGAAGAAAACAGCAGTCGTTAGTGATGTTGAAGAAACTGGGGTGGAACTCATTGAAAGAAATGAGACTTATGTACAGGATGGTTAATGGAGACGGAGGCATGGGTAAGTTAGACTAGACTGTCTATTAGCCAAGTCAGAAAACAGAGGAAGAGGGAATAACAGTGGGAAGTTTCATATGATGTGGAGCAGAACAGAGAGGGGTAAGCAGTCTATGAATAGGAGGTTGGTGAGAGAATGGATATGTTTTTGTAGGAGCAGTGACGGTGAGGAGAGTTGGAAAATTAAAAAGGGATTTAGTATGCAATTGAGTTAGGGGTTATAGGCCCTAGCTTGTAAATGAGGATATATTCCTGCCTGTCTGCTTCTGATCCTATGTGCTAATAGCAAACAAAACACTTGTATAGAAAACCAGGAAAAATTAAATAAATTATTAATGTATTTCCCTTCTGATAATAATTTCATTAATGAAAGCTGAGCATGTATCACATTAAAATGTGCTAATCCAGGAAGTCAGTTCAGGCGCCGGGTGCCTTTCCAGAAACGGTGTTGAATGAAGAGAACGAAGGGTCAGGGTACACCGGCGGGTGTTTTCAGTTTATGTGTCGGGACGCCTGCGAGTTGCGGTATTCGGACCGGTTATTTTAGAAGTATTCCAAAGCGTCGCAAGTTAGGGCGGCAGACAGCTGACGACGCCATGGTAACCTTCGACGTAATTTGGCTACGTATTGCTGGACTAGCGGGCGTATATTCATAAGTGCCAAATTGACAAACCTTGCATAATAACGATCATGCCACGGGAGGGCAGTGAGAGCTTGCTACCTGGTTTAAACTGAACTTACCGACTTCCTATTACTCCACACACTTTACACCACAAAACGTTAAGTCGTCACAAATTAAGAAAAATTTTAATATTCTGCTTAGACGAATCTTTTATGGTTGTGTTAGCTCTTGATAAACGTTGTGACCTGGTAAATTTTGCAATAAATTTGGTTCTGCTGGTCGACGTATTTTCTCGGGGATCTTCGGTTACTTCGTCCCTTCATTCCGGTGCTGCGGCATACTCATATCATGTCACCCATCACAAGCACAAGCCCAAAATACCTAGCTGTTAAGCGCTAATCAAAATCTCTTTACTTATTCAAAAGCCTCATGTCACGGGAACATACACCTAATGAAAACCAACAGCTGTATTGAATCTATAAAATTTATACTGAAATTAGATGTAACGAGCCAATGGCTATTCGCTCAAATTTATGGACACAAGAATAAATAAAATTGTTTTTTTTTTTTTTTTGTATTTTTAAAACATTTCTGAAAGTCTAGTAAAAGTCCTTTACTTTATTAGATTTCTTTAAATACAAAAATTTGTTGTTTTGTGTTTTTGTAACTGTAAGCTACAGCTCACGACATTAATTAAAACTCAGTGTTCATTAATTAACTACCGTTATTCATTAAGGTTTTGCTGATATATGTTCCCGTGATGTCGTAATTTTGACTTCGACATGAAGTTTTGGGAAAACTATGCACGCTAAAATATTGTTCTTCAGATGATAATATATTACGCTATTTCGTACAAATTAAATTTTGGAATTTTTCACAATAGAATGACCTTAAACTGCTTTCACGGTATAAAGAACATAATAAAAACAAACCTGTGTCGCTGTATCAGCATCGCCGCCTCCAGTTGCTTCACGTTTATGCAGTTTACTAAAAATATGTACACAGGTTATTTTCTCTATCTTCCTTGTTAGTATTCAACATGAAAACAACATAAAACACTTCATAACAAATATAATTGAAACCATCACTCATTCATAGCACACTAGTGACTGAGAGTGTTTGAAGACATGGGGTCGTATTTTGTAATCCGCCCCCCCCTTCCCTCTTTACAACAACCGGCTGTGGGCCGTTATTTATGACAGGGCCTTGATCTTACCAGTATTTCTTCGACCTGACACACTCACCCTCCTGCTGAGAAAGGGTCGCAAGGGACTTCACACAAGAGAATAAATAGGAACTATATCCTCCCTTCAGCACAGCACACAGCGCTTTTCGAGCAAGAACGAATCTCGCTTACGTAAAAAGGAGCTTGAGAGAAGGGAAAAAGTTGTTTAGCAATATTGAATTTTGCAGTTATGATCACATAAAATGTACATATTTTATGAGTGTTAAGGCATTTGTGAGTCTATTTGCGAGGATGAATATTATTAACAAATATTTATTTGTAAAAATGTAATGCTTCTTCTGTATATATTTTAAAAATTTACCACACAAAAAAAAACACAACAGGTTCTTAGGGGGGGCCGGTCGCCCCCTCCGCCCCCTCCTTAAATCCGCCATTGCGACAGACACATAATAATAGTCTCCATAAGATTCAACACGGCTATTTAAAAAAAAGCAAACTATTTTGGTACATCAAACAAACGATGGCCAAGTCCATATTAATAAAAAATGTGTAAGATAACCATTGTTTTGTTCTAACAGTGAACGAAGGTCTCCAAGTAAGTGCATGAAAAAGTAACTGCTGTTCATGATTTCATGAGTGATTTTGGGCTTTGTTAATATTTTAAACACAAAGAATTTAATTAGCTTCTGACAGATACATCCTTATAACTATAAAATTAATATAAGTTCTTTTACTTTTGACCTGCAGTAAAAATTTTACAAAAATAGTTTTAATAAATATTTCCATACACATACTTAACTGAACTGTCAATACATAGTATTTATTATGGTACCTTCAATTTCTTGTTAAAACTTGAATAAAATGTTCTAGCTACAGACATTTCTTTATATTTTATCAAGCCAACGTGAGAATGATGCACATCACAACACACTTTCGAAAAAAATAATACTGGGGGTAGCTCTTTGAAAACCTTATTTACGTTAGCTAGTAGTTGACTCAAGGGAAGGGGGAGGGAGAGAACTTGCGTGAAGGTGTGAAGGGAGCGCAGGTACACAGCATCGGGTATCAACAGCATGTGCGGACCCTTTCCTAGTTCCTACCACTTGTCCTAAAAAGTCCTCCTTGTGTGGAAAACCCAAAAGGAAAAAAAGAGAATGGTTTCAGGAAGTGGGGAGGGGGCATTGCCCCCTTCCCCTTACCCCCACACTAGGCTACATCCCTGGCTGATGGGGTAGGTAAGTCTCTTTTATTTTTTTTCTATCTTCTGCCACTTCAGGTACCAGTATTATCCTTTCAATTCGTAGTTTCATCAAACATAACACAACTACCTATAATCATTGTTTTCATATCTATAAATGCACAGTTGGTACCTATTATCACGGTAACTTAACATGAAACACTTCTACTATGCGAATAAAGATTACTTTTCCTCTCACATTTACCTATGGGCGCATACTAAGCATCCAAGAACACTAAGCTTTCTCAGGTCATGCTTTCTATCACACCATACTTTAGCTGGAAATTTTCCTTTTCATAATGCAGCTAAAGAACTACAGTTTATCAAATATACAGCTATTATGCTGCCTCTAGCCAAAATATTTGTAGTGTATTAGAACCAAATAACATATAGTCTGTCTCGTGTAACTCTTCATATTTTGACATTTCTCTTCTGAGAAATGTGCCTGGCAGTTCCATTGTTTGGAGCTTTAAACCTACGTGGCTTCCTGGAAAAGCAAGGCTTCTGCAATCCTGTTTACGTATACACTTCTCAGAAGTGAACTGTCAAAATATGGAATACTTACATGAGACAGACTATATATTGGGCTTCATCCAAAGTATATCAGTTCATTTGCTTAGCTACCCATTCCCTTCTGGAACCTTGGGAATGGTATGCTCATACTAAATACCATTATTAACATACTTTCCTCCATTACCACACCAGAAGCTGGAGATTCGTTTTGAAAATTTGGTTGAAACTATAGCTTTGTACAACTTTATATGAAGCAACACTTCATATTTTGTTTTGCGGTCAAATACTACTGTAAAGTGGGTATAATCATGTATTAAGGTTAGCAAATATTTGCCTACATCATAAGATGTAGGAGTGAATGGACCTAAAAGTCACTACGAATGCTTTCTAGTGGACTTCTTGCTCTTACCCTAATGTGATAAAGGGAGCCCACTGTTTGTATCACTTCTATGAAAACCTCACATACATTAGCATCACCTTCTTCTACATTACCAACAGTGGCGGCTAGCTGTGTAGTGCAACAGTGCAATTGCACTGAGAATATACTCGCCAAAAAATATGTTTCCATAATCGTCTGTGTAGCAACACTGTTTTTCAGCTAGGAGAAAGTTTTATTGCTTATCAGCTAACCCGCGCTAAACTGTAGGGACTAGCTGCACAGGGGTTGATGTACCGTGCAGTGCCAGGCAGTGCACGGGAAAGCGACGTCGTAGGTAAAAACAACAAGGGTCACATCCCCACCCCGCAACTGTCCCTGAAATATGTGCAACAGATATCCGCAGCAACTGCTGAAACCCTCCGAAAACAACAGAACCAAGCAGGGTAGAATGTTGTTAGGTCGCTTGACAGTGACCAGTTTCTGGATAACTTTTACTCTGTTTACAACGTGTATTATCAGAGTTTCGCATGAATTCGCCACGCAAAATTTTTTTTTTGGGGGAATGCGTTCAGTGGGGTGCATTGTTGAATTCGCTGTTTGCCTGGAAATCATTTGCCGAAAAATTTTAAATCAAGATGTTAGGTCGGTCAGTTTTTAAACTTAATTTTACGACAAGCTACAAAAATAAGACAGGTGAATTTAAACAATATGTACTTCAATAAGAAGATTTACGATAAAAGTTCATGTATTTGCGAGTATCCGGTAAGAAATGCACTATTTTGTTTCCCGTGTGTATTGTTCCGTTGAGAGCCCTCCTGGAGTACGAAACGTGTTGAAGACTTAGTGCACTTAAAAAAATATATTAAAAGACATTCTGAATACAAAACACATATCGCAAATGTACTTAATCTGGCAGATATTGGCACGGTCAACATAGCAACTCAACTTGATACCACTTATTGTGTAGCAATACTAAAACATATTGAGCTGGTAGAAAAAACAGTTGCGTTTTATCAAAGATTATAGATTGTATTCAATTTTGTGGTGCTTTTGAACCGGTGGGAATATTTAGAGGTCTAATTTTAGATCGATTAAAACGTAACAAATTCTGAATTAAAATCATTTTAAGTAAAGCTGTTATTAAGAGTGAATATTTACCAAATAATTACCAATAAATAAAAAATTCAGCTTGTTATTGTTTCTCTAAACTGCAACGAAAATGTCTAAATCACATAAAAAAACTTGATTTAATCGTGGACAGACTGCAAATTTTCTATTTGAATATTTGTTTGAGGTTGTATTGCAGTGTGTTAGTCCAAGAAATTATAAAACTACCGATGTGTCAATTTAATCACACTCAATATATGTATTTGGTTTAACATACAAAATAAATATTTAAATTTTCAAAATTATTTTTATATCATGGCAGAAATGTAATGAATTTAATTAAATTATATATATCCATGTCAAAAATAAAAAAAAATTGTTAATTCAACAGAAAATTATTTTTCCGCAAAATATACTTAAAAACCACCATATTTTATTTTTAAAAATAAAATTTTCCCTGACAGTTTCTAATTACGCTTTTAACTTGGGAATGTGAGTGTACACTGTACTGTGTATTCACACTGGTGTTAAACATTTTTACCTTTATGTCAAGAAGTCAAGAGAAAGTAAATTATTTTATTCGTACAAGGAAATTGATTGGTAAAGGTCGCGACTGTCAAGCAATCAGATTGCTTGCTTTCCATCATGGCGATTCTTCTCGAGTCCCTGTGGGATAGTCACTGATTTTCACATATGGAAATCTTACCGGAGTGATGGATGATGTTTTGCAGGGTAACGCCGTCCGGTGGGATCGGGATAGCGAACTAAGCTGCTGCTTTGTATCAATGTGTTATGATGAAATTGCACCAGCAATACTCCCCAGGTATTGCACTTCGAGACTCTAATGCCTCAGGGTGTGGTACGTCCGGCGCGTTTGATATCCCACCCGGTACTTTGAAATTGAATGCTGACTTATGTTATCACTGGGTGTTAGCCCCCAGTATGCCTGATACACTACAAAGGTTTCACTGTGAATACAGGATGTTGAAAATAACGTAACGCGATGGTTAAACGCAGTATAATTTATTGACACGAATTACACAGTGCCAGAAATAATTACTTATGCATGCACGAAGTAGGCGTAGTTAAGCAACCCTGGCCGAGCATTGCTATACTCGATTACTAGATTAACACATGACGGCTGTCTCTGGGCGGTGACACTGACCTTCCGGTGTATCGCACGTGGTTGTTATGTGGTCCGTGTGAAGCAGATATGACTCTACGGCATATAAAAATGCACTTCCTTGAGCAGCGAGGATCTGGCGGCCGCTAGGGTGGGCCGCCAGGTTCGCTTGGAAGCGGACGTAGATAATGTTGGTTGAAATTTGCGCTCTCATAGCCAACAGACCACAAAGCAGCCGTTCCCATGCATGTTACAGTGTGGTAGGGCTCTACAAGTGGTGTTAGTAGTTCTGTGCGAAGTGTGGCGGAATGCGTTAGGCCGGATGTATGATGAACGACACGCAACACACCTTACACACGATGATGCTCTCCACTAGGTGACTTGCATGAATGCGTGATAATGAAATGAGTGGTAGATGCACTGCTTATAGGAACACTGAAGCACTATGGCGATGTGGTAGCCTGCATGTGGTCGGTCACAAAACATGAATTATGCCCTCAAAATTACACTAAAATATAAAATATTGATAGCAACGTATGAGCCGAATGATAATGAACAATAATTAACTGCGATATGCCTCGTACAATGAATAATGAGTTTGGACGGCTCTTGATACAGAATTCCCTAGCCACGTGGCGGTGATAATGCCGACGCGGATTTTAAGTTTAAAAGTACCAAAATGGTAATAATTATTAGTTTAAGCGGACGCACAATGCGATGATGATGTCTGGTGTGGGAGCAAGGTGAACCAATATACTAAAGAAGACTATTGAAACTAACAATCAGTAAGCAAAAGTTGATGTGCACATGGACAGCTGTCTTACCGCTCCAGACGACTACGACGAACTGCCACGAGGAAGGCAGCCGCTAAGGGCTCCTTGCCACGCTAAGGGGTTCACACACTTCTGCTACCTTGTGCATGTTAAATGATTGACATTAACATTTGATAAAAAAGGCACACCCTAAATTACATAATAAATGGCATTACATATTTTGCTGATATTGAATAATGCGTTTCTAAATGTCTGCTGCAATATGAAAGTAAACACTGAAAACATGGTGATTTTCGGGCACAAGCATGGCGGCATGTTTACTTGTCCCCCGAGCTTCGATGTACACTGCTGGAAATGAAAACACAATTTCATTCACTATTACATGCAAAATTACACTGTGTGGATGCGAAAAAATTATGGGAGAGTCTGAAAATGAGGCCTGTGCCTTGTTGATGTTGCACAATTGCACCGTTATGGGCTTAACCCGTACGCTGGCCCTTTGGCTGGCGTCAGGGGTCGGTGGTTTTTCTCAGGGATATTTCGCATAACCCACGCTTGTATCCTGTCTATTCTCTATACCCACATCATTGGCACCTTTCATCAAATTTTAAATACCATAGCTGCTATGTGGGACAAATCAAGGGTAACATAGGTGAATTAACATTATATATACCAGACATATCAGACATACAATACAAAATAAAATATACAGCAAATTTTGACAAGTGCACAAAAGAAACGTATATGGACACTACCACATGCAATACATAGTAAATAGCCGCTGTCATTAGTCCAAGGTAACTAATTCTGAATCTTCAAAACAAATTATTTTTATTTTAATTGTGTTTTGGCTTAAAGTTAATGTAAAACAATTACTGACTTAAAATAAATACATTTTTAATTGAAATAACACTACGAATATGATCTCGGGAACCCTAAAAACTCGTAAAAATTTGCCACAAAATTTAATTACTTTGGAAATAATTAAAATAATTGCCATGCTCAACAAATTAAAATGATATTTTGAGTACAGAGACCATATTCAGGAGTTTTAACATCACTATCCTAGTTATTGATATACTTAAAAAAAAAAGTTAAAGGTAACATCAGGAAGCTGTACATAGGTTTATTATTATTTTTGTCTCGTGCATTGTTAAAATTCTTTGGTGTGATTCCACTTTCTGACAATCATCCTCCTTCTTTTTGTCCTCTTCCACATATCTTGGCTCCTGGTTTACAGTGTAATGTAAAGATAGGTTAAGTAAATGTTAACTGTAGTAGTTGGCCATACTGACTACAGACAAAAAAGGATCAGTTGTATAAAGATGGAGGAGTCTAATAAAGTGTGACGTTGGATAAAAGGAGGTTGTTATGTATTTACTGTTCAATACAACACAGAGTTCATTTTTCTTGCATCAAACAATTCCACAGTTGTGAAAGATATTTGGAAACTAGTGTTTTTTTATATCTCACTGGGTCCGTTACAGTTTCCTGCCTGTCATTTTGCCCCAAAAAAGGTGACTGGTTGAAAATAGTGGTAATTTTTACTTTCTTTCCAGGCATTTGTACATTGGTTTTGCATAGTTCTCCAGTACTTCCCTTTCATGAAAAATTTATATTCTGAACTACCAATCATCATAGTTCCTTATATCAAACAACAGTATCCTAAATTTATCTTAGCCTGATTTGAAATTTAAAGCAAAATAGGGAGAGAGTTAAAATTACTCTTCATCATAAATTGTTTCCAAATAATACATTATATTCAACTACTGGTTGGTACCTGTTACGTACACTCGGCTAGTAACAGATTAAGAGGTATGGTTAAATTACCAGCTTGGAGTTAAATATAAATAAAGCCAAGACTTTTCCATAGCAGCAAGTGTAATTGATAACTAGGCCTACAAATGTACACCTCAACAAAAACAGAAGACTCTAACCCCAGAACATGCATGCAACTTCACCATTAGTGTCAGGGAGTACAGCCACTCTCCAACCCAAAGCACTTCCGCTTATATTGCCAACCCAAACAGGTATGTAAAAACAACAAAATAAAATATCTTATAATCAATGTATTATAAACCCCAATACAATGCACATACACAATAATCAATTGCCTTTTCCACACTAAGTATGCATGTGGAAAACATTTCTTGCACTTTCTTTTTACTGTAACATTAGAAACAAATAATTGTGCAAATTAATCTAACTCACATTTACCTACACAATTATGACACAATTTCCCAGACATAACATTTCTTTCATTTTATGAATCTACTGGCATTATTATTTGAATAGAAACTTTTTGAACGTGCCATTTACTTAACTGCAAACAAGTTAAATCTTGCTTTTTATATCATTCTTTCCTGTTTCTTTCATTTCCTTTCAAACAGTTTTTGCTTTGGATGGTAGTCACAATGCAATCTTAATTTTTTTATGTTTTTTTATTTTGTTATTTAACTAGTACACATATATTTAACATTAAATGGCAATATTTTTAGTCCTCATATTTTCTGAAGAGAAGCATATGAGGATTTTTACCCATTGTTTACTATTATTAATTTGTTTTTTTTTTTACTGACACCGTTCTCTATTCCTAATCGGTGGTGTCATATGATTCTTTGTCTCCAATTTTTCGTCTCTTCTCTACATTTCCCATTCCTATGCTGGCTTACATTTTTCCTGATTCTATAGTTGTGCTTCTGTGTCCCGATTTTATTGTTCCATTACCATCTGTTCATTCTCTTTACATAATACAGTTATGATAATTTGTGTTACATTTTAAATTAACCTCTTTTCTTTCGTCCTATTTTCTACTACATACCTCATATCATCCTTGCCAGTAATTGAGACCTTAATTTAGGTGCTAACCAAACAGACTATCTCCACTTGAGAATCTTGGTATCTACAAGTCGTTTTTTTTTGCACACTTGTTGCAAACAAACACCTACAGCTCATTGAAACACACAATTTGCAAGTGGTAAATGAACCTAGTGTTCACACTCTGCTGTTGTTTCAAATTTGTTACAAAGTATACTGTCCTGGATGTAGAGCTACTGATGAGTTGGATTGGGCACAGTCACATATTTGGTTGTGAGCACATGTTCCGAATTGTCTTTTAAAATTGAATCAATATCAGTGGTTGCTGCTTAAGGTAGTGATGCATCCTGTGTTGATGAGACGGTAATTCACATTTTTTTAAAACCGTACAATGTTTACATGAACATAACAGCTGTCTGTGTATAACAGTCGTCCCAATTATGAACTTCAAAAATTGGAAAAGTAAAAGATAATTTCATAACACTAGTGTCAAAATATATCACTATATAGGTTTTTACTTCATGCCCGAAGTATCAGGACAAAGAATTAAGTCATCCAAATTATTTTTATGAAATTTAATCTCTCTAAAACATGTTGAATTGGTATTGAATACTATGGTGCCTGTCACAACCCCACAACCCTATAGCCACCGAGCCCCTATAATTAAGAGGGCACCGACAGCCAGGACCCGTAAAGTCAGTGATACGGCAGGTTATACGGTGAAATGGGGGAACACTACCCAGATGTTAAGTTGGGATAGTGTGGTATGCTGCCACCTCCCATACTATATTTTGAGGGGGGATATGGGGCCCCTCATGCAAGATGGAGACTGCGTCAACTTGCTACACCACCTTAAGGAGCCTGGGGCAAGGCATTCTTCGAAGAGGGGGGGGG
>PNEQ01063186.1:0-11631 GCA_003012365.1 Medauroidea extradentata
ATTCCTTCTTGTTGGGAGTTCACGGCGTGAGGGGAAGTCACCTTGAAAATTTCGTGTGCCTAGGTCCAGAGGTTTGGCCGGGCTGTGTGTGTTGATATGTCCCTAGCCACGCCGTGTCACTCGTGGTGCATGCGATACTTATAGAGATAAGTACGTAATCTCACTACCCACACTCTTCGCCTCTTTCCCCCCTCCCCCCGCCGATTGTTTAGTACGAGTGGGGAGAGTCCGTGCGATGAGAAGGGCGAAGCAGAAAAGAACAAAGGAAAAAGCTACATTTAAGGTGGTTCAAGCAGTGGCCGCTAGATGTCATAGCGCACAGCGAAGAGAAGCACACCCTCGCTCTACTAAGGCTCGCGGCCATCTGACTGCCGATATCCGGCTCCCTGCGTTATATACGATCTAACTGCGCGCTGATAGTATACAAGTACGCGTTTGCGGACGGTTTAAGCCTGTTTGCAGCTTATTCCCACACATGACTGATTTTCAGCGTGCACCATTTCCCTTAAGTCCCATAAAACATACACATACCCGCCAACTTTTACGGATTGTCCATAAAATTTACGGAAAGTACATACGTTTTACTGTTTTACGGAGGACAAGAAAATTTTACGGATTTCAAGACGTTCTGCAATGTTATGTGTACATTTCTGTCGTTATTTACATATGAATAGCGACAAATATGTTTTGCGCAAGCGTACCAACATGAAACTTTTTTTACAGTGTTGTTTCTCTCTGCTATTTGCATAAATGTTAGTAAAATCAGTTTTTACTGTGGATGCAGCAGTTGGTCACAATGAGCACTACAGGAACCAATAACAAAATTTGGTATATATTTTGTTCCCGGTTTCTTATTGGCGTATTTGAGAGCTAACAGCCAATCTGTGGTTTTCTCGTATGGGCTGCTACAAGATGGCGACGTGTGTGTTGTTTAAGTGATAAGTGTATTGTTTCTTATCCAAGTGGGCGTTTTTTGTGTTCTTGGAAGCTGAATTTTTAACTTTGAAATAAAAAATATTTTACAGCTGTTGTAATGAATATGACGACATATAACTACCGTGTGATGTGACGAAATTTTGAAGTTGGAAGGATGCATTGCGCGCATGTTTATACTGTCGTGAACTTGAAGAAAGAAAAATCATTTTCTCTTAATTGTGACACATACGTACAATAATAATATTTTATATGATATAAACGAACTGGTCATAATTACTACTAGCGTAATTTTTGCGTGGTGTTGATTAGTAATTTATGGAAGATGGTATGAAGCACCTACCTAACTGTAACTGCTATTTGAAGTTACATGCCTATGTGGAAATCGCAGAATTAAACATGAAAGTTCGTAAGTAGTCTTTCAAGGCACTGTAACTAGAGCTCAAAAAACAATCCAATTTGGTACTGGGCTATTTCATGTCACATGAAATAAACAGAACTAGTTTATATTTATATCAAACTTTGTGAAACTACAGCGGAACCTCGTTAAGACGAGAGTTGACAAGTACGGCAGAAATTGTCGTTATAACAGATGCTCGTCTCAACCGTTATTGCCGATAAATCGTCAGTTCTCCGTCTTCCTCCCCTCCCCTCCCCATCTTAAATGAACTATGTACGTGCTAGTGACAGAAGCGTGTGCCTATGCCGTGCTATGCGAGTCCCCAAAAAACTGAACATCCTGTATCTCGAAAACAGCTGGAACGATTTTATCAAAATATGGTATACGTTCACGCCATTACCTCCTCTGAACAACAAAACAATAAAAGTTCAAAATATTATTGTTTTACAAAAAATCAAAAATTTCATTTTTTTTTTTTTTCAAGAACAAAAATTTTTTTGGGGTACTATATTCTCAGCGACGTAAAGTCAATGTCTTATAAGCACAATAAAAAAGTTTCATCTTTATACCTTAACGTATACGTTAACATTCGTGGACAAATGACGATGCCGGGTGTTGATTATGCATCTCCTTATGTGAAACTAATACACACGTTAAAACAGTGGCACAGTGTACGCACTTTGAAACATCACCTCTCGTAACATATTTTCATACAAGGAAAAAATTCTTTATGTATGAGCGAAAGAAAATAATTCTCATCTAAATGCTAAATTATATAACACTATCTTGCAAGCAAAACATTGCTGCGTTGGGCCTCTAGAGTAGCGTAGATGCTGGGCCGTCATGGCAAAGAAGCGCGAATAATCTGAAGCTTTTTTTGCAGATTGATTGCTTTCCGTTTGATTTCACTTCCCATTGCTACAGAAAACACGCGCAAGCAACTAACTCCAACCCGAAGACGATACAAGTTGTCAGGAGACAAAGGTAACATAATTTTCTTTGTGTGTACACGCGTCAATATAGAGCCGACTCATTGCACAGTATCGATCACCGCTCATCGCTGTGGATGCCTGTTCAGCCAGCGCCAGGATTATCGTTTCAGAGTTTCGCGTCAAGAGCACACCACCAGATATACGGGACACTGCGCACAATCGATTCTTTCTTGCAGCTCTCGATGTTCACTCCGAGCGTGCCACGAGTTGTTTACGTGACACATTCCGCATACGTACAGCCGTTTTTCTGTCATAACGTACACAACTGTGAAAATGCTCTCGTATTAAACGAATTAATTAACATTATATTTAATATAGAAATTGACTGTGCACAAAAAAACTGTCGTTATGGCCGTATTCTCGTCTTAACGAGGTTGCACTGTATTTATATTTGTAACCGTGTTTACAGATTGTTTAAGGATGCAAGTATATATTTTGAATTATAAAAGAATAATGGATTTTCAAAGTATCAAGTGAACAGGAAATTGTTCAATGTATAACTTGGCAAATAATGTTTTTTACACATTTAGGTATTGATAACTAGGCCTACTTTAAAAATAAATAAACATTAAAAACAATATGTGTTATTTATTGTGTGTACAGTTTGTAGGTCATAGGAACTGATATGATTTGGCACAAAAATTGCTGTGTGCAGTTTACGTAAAAATGTGACATTCTGGAAAAGTTTTACTGATGGTCATTTTGAAAAGTTTGCAGGTATGCATACAATTCTAATCATAATGAAATTTCAACTGGCTTTCTATTACTATCCTAACCTAAATTACAGTATTTAAAATATATACTGTATATACATACACATTGTATATACACTAAACCCCCGATTTTACGAACCCTGGATTTAACGAAGGTAGCGATTCTACGAATACAATCTGGGGAATCCTCAAAGAATAACAAAATTATATGAGAAAAAAATTGTAAGGAATTACATTGACAATGAATAAAAGACACATTATATAATTCACAGCATTAAAATATGAATTGTAGAGTTGCAGTTATTACTTGGTAAGTCACAATATTAAAAATACAACAAAAATAGTGAAAATCTGTTAAAAATATGTGACAGTGACAGTTTGAGAGCCGTGCGGCAGCGCCTGTGCCAAGCTGGCCGGCCTGTCTCCATCAACTACTACGTGTTAGGATCTATATTGAGGTCGTACTATGGCCGCAAAGTTCTAACGCATGCACATTTAACTGTAGTACAGCCTCCTTCTAGGCTGTTTCACGACGTTTTATATGTATCTCTCGCGCCGAATGCGTTTAATTTTTTACACGAACCCTATAAATAGTAGAGTGATATAATTTTTCTTTATTGGGTTAACACCATACATACTTAAAACAATTAACTTGGCGCATAACTTGCTTAAACAATGCGTTACTAAGTGTCGTAACACGTGCATTTCACAAGTGAGCACCAATATAGCGCTACCTATTACCCACATGTAGAAATCTTTGTCTCCGGGTATGTCGAACTTGAACAAACTACGTAATCCCGGAACTCCTAATTTATTTTTACTGCATATACTGGCTGTAAAAGTAATTATTTGCAACCACTTATACATGTAATGCTTGACGATTTTAGATTAAGAACGTTACAAAATTGCGTTTTTGGAACGTTGAACGTCGGAATATGCTACGGTGGCACTATCTATCTGACATCTTGTGAACGTTCATACAGTTGTGCTATCTGTCCATGCTGCACGCTACTTATATCTACGTTCGTGTACATATCATCAAGCATTGAGGGATTGCTTTAACGTTAAGTTATATAAAACTGTGCAAAATACATCCGCTTTTTCCTTCTTACTTTGGTGAATTATTTCCAAGGGCATTGTGCTGGTAAGGAACGCCAACTTTTTTTATTTATTTTTTTTTTCACTAAAAGCTACGCAAATCTGGCAATTCGCTCGCGAGAAGGCACTCGGCAGCTCGGTTTTCTAATTTTTTTTAGGACACGGGTCGGTCGTATCTATTGTTTAGCGGTGTTCTTTTGATCATAAGACGTCTGTCTATTGATATAAATTTATATTTCAACTATCACTTGCTTTTTTTTTTCCGTATAATGCTACGGAAGTCGGGCTTTTCGCTCGAGAGAAGACAGTCGGAATCTAGATTTTCTAATTTTTTTAGGCAAAGGATTCGTTATATGTATTGTTTAGCGGTGTTATTTTGATCGTAAGACGTCTTCCTATTGATATAAATTTATATTTCAGCTATCACTTGATTTATTTTTCCGTTAAATGCTACAGAAGTCGGACTATTCACTTGAGAGAAGACACTCGGAATCTCGATTTTCTCTTTTTTTGGGGACAAGGGTTGGTCATATGTACCGCTCAATAGTGTGACGTCTGGCTACTGATATCAATTTATGTTTACATAATTATGTTAACTAATTTCCCGCAAAACGCTACGGAAGTTGGGGCCCGACTAAAGACACTTTGCAGAAATAATGCAATTTTAAAATTCTCTGTTATGTGTGCGGAGGGGGGGGGGGAATTAGCCGCTATCGAATTTACGTAGGTAGCGATTTTACGAATGCGATGAGAATAACCGTGAGTATTAGTAAAATCAAGGGTCTCTGTATATTTATATATTATTTATTTACATTTAAAGGCTATGTGCTGGTTACAATATATTTTGCTGCTTTGCAGAAGAGCGTAAAATTTTACAAATTTTGTGATCGTGGATATTTATATGTATGTGTGTATTTCTGCACTGATAATGAATGGTTTGAAAAATGTGTTTTGCTCGGGCTTACCAACAAAAAAAATGGATTTAAAGTTCTTATGTATATTTAATGGGAAAAATTTAGTGAACATTATTTTAAAATAACATTAAAAATAAAAAGAAAAAGTGGTAGTAATCGTTTCATAAAAATTAAAATCACCGAAATACATTCAGCTAAGTACAGTCAACTCTCGATTATACGACCCTGGGAATAACGACCCTCTCGAATTACAACTCTTTTTCCAGGAACCGGGGAATAAAAACCCTAAAAATTTTAATTCCAAGAAAATAGCAGGAAAAGGCGTTGCATTTATTATGGCCGCAGATGTTGCAGTAGTTTCTCGAAAAATGTACTGCAGCACACAGCATGTTTATTCTAAAAATAGACGTTGCTGTCCCACCCTCCTGCGCGGCGCGATGGCCAGCCAACCAGCACGAACGCCTCTCCCAGCCCCCGGCCGGTCGGCGACCTGCCTGCCTCTTTCCTTCCACCGGCCAACCACTCCAATAAGGCAGTTCGCTCACCTCTTCATGTGTGCGCTGTAACTTTTTTCCCGTCAATTTCTCGTGGCCTTGGATACGGTAGGCTTTCTTTGTGCCTGTAATATTACGATTATACGTCATGTTTGTTTAAGCTTTATTAAGTTTTCCATTTTCAGGGTGTCTACCGGTCACGGAAGTCACGGAATTTAATAGGTGGTCACGGAAGTCACGAAAAAGTCACTGAATTGAATATGCGGTCACAGATTTTATTTTAATGGTTGGAGTTTATAAATTATCAGGCTTTTTTCGTATCTTAATACTGCGTTTATTTATTTGTACGTAGTTAAAAAATATAGGGGGCACAGTCAGTCCGCGATAATGGCTTTCGTGGACAGGAACAAAAGTGTTGTTTATATATTATTCTGCCCGCTCCTAGACTACATGCTGCTATCTCATGATGAACTGTGGGGGAGTACCGCCCACTGCTTCATTTTCCAGCCAATCAGACATTTTCGTATCATTGTTTTCAACATGACCGATGAGAGCTTCATTTATTTCAATTACAAGTTAATGTATTTTACGTGAAATTTGGCGGAATTCCGAAATTACTGTTGGAGTTACTGTTAAAATAAAAACAATGCGAAGTGAATCTTTTGCCCCGTGTGATAACGTAGAAAGTATACGCTGGCTTTCCCCCGTATTTTAGTAACACATTTTTAGTCAATTGTGAAGTGAATGTTTTGCCTCGTATGATAACCTAGAAACTGCACACTGGCTTTTCTCGTAATTTTAGTGACGCGATTTGAGTCAAGTGCGAAGTGAATGTTTTGCCTCGTGTGATAACCTAGAAACTGTACATTGGCTTTTCTCGTAATTTTAGTGACGCGATTTTAGTCAAGTGCGAAGTGAATTTTTTGCCTCGTGTGATAACCTATAAACTGCACACTAGCTTTTCTGGTAATTTTAGTGATGCAGTTTTAGTCAAGTGTGTACCAGTGGTCATCAAAATGCCAGGGAAGTGCAGTTTTCAAGACGTATGGATGGAAGATGAAGAATGGAAAATGTAGCTTAGAGTTGGCAAATATATTTTTTCGGCTTTTTGCACATTGTGTAAAAAAAACATTTTGACGTTTCTAACTCGGGCATGAATTCTATCAAGATTCATGTGAAAGGTAAGAAGCATGGTGACGTGTACACTTTTCTTTAAGTTTGGCAAGCAACCATCTCTATGCTTTAAGGGCACACCTGCAACTGTTGATAATACACCCACTGTAACTAGTTCATCTCTGCCCAAGCCTAGTGGATCAGAACCACAATTACCTAGTTCATCAATAATCAAGTCCACTGTAACTAAACCACCTCTGTCCAAGCCTAGTACATTGCAACCACAGTTGAGCAATTGGGACTCTGGAAGCTCCGGTCGAGGACCATCCAGTTTATCTGCATACTTTGCAGGTGATAGCGTGACTAAAGCTGAAATAATATGGGCAGCTCATTGTGTTTGTACGCATGCTTCAACTCGCTTGGGAGGAGCAGCAGTGGAGCTATTTCCAATAATGTTTCCTGACAGTCCTGTAGCTTCAAAAATGCAAATGCAAAAGGACAAAGTAGCATACAGTGTTACATATGGCCTTGGTACTCATTTTGTGATATTAGTATCTACAAATGTTCAAAAAAGTCCATTTTATGCTGTATAGATTGATGAAAGCCTTAATGATATTTGTCAGAAAGAGTTCAAAATAATGAAGAAATATACACTGTGTTTTTGTGTTTGTGTGCAACATATTTATTCATGTAATACATGTAAGTAATTAAGTTATGATGTAGTTTGATTTTGGAGCAGTAACGGCAGTAGAAAATAGTTAAGTAATACCCATGACAAAATGTACAGGTCACGAATATTTTTTTAGAGGTCACCAAAAGTCACCAAAAAAGTCACTGATTTTGGTTGAATGGGTTGGGTAGACACCCTGATTTTGCTAACTAAATGCAATTAAATAAAATTATTTACATGTCATTTAATGATATATGCACAGTAATGTTAATAAATCATTCTTTTAACAAGTGAAAGGGCAGTTCATATTGACAACACCAAACGTCGGGTGCGTGTCTGGGATGTGTGTGACATAGGGCAGTGCAACACTTAACAGCATGTCTGGCGTGAGTCACTAGCCCACACGTGCGCTCGTGCCCACGCGCACACGGCTCGACGTCGGTAGTGAATAACTGTTGTATATGTCGATGAAAAGAATATATGAAACAGAGTTGTATAGGTTTAAAGTTGATCTGTGAATGTGTTACCCAAGTTTATTAACAATGATTAACATCTTGATATTTGTAATTATTAACTGTTGGTGAGCAAATCCCTCTCCATGCACATTGGTGAAGTGTGTGTGTAAAAAAACTCGTGCACAGTGTTGAATCATACAAGCAGATTATTTTCACGTGGCTGGCCGAGCTAGAGAAGTGAAAGAACTGCAAAACAAAGGGAGTACTGTTATAACAACGTCCCATATGCTGAGCGAGCGTCAGGAGCTGTGACTAGGTAGTGGTCAAAAGTGGCACAAGTGACATAGGTTAGTCACGTCTTGAATGTAATTTTTCAGATACTGTAGGTCCTTGCGCACACAAATTATCGTACACGTATGTGTGGTTGGTCACTGCCAAGACAAGGTCCCAGGAGGCAAACAGCTTTATCAAAATGTATGTTGTGCAAACTAGAATTACAGTTGCCGTAAAAGTTTGGGCCTAATATGTCGAAGAAAATTCTTAGATGTCAACCATGCCTATTGAAATACACAACATTGCGATAGTACATTGTAAATAGTTTTGAAACGCTGACATTGCTGGTACTTAATTTACGTTGCCAAATATGTTCATGTGACATTATCATGAATTCGTGTTTGATGTTGAGCTACAGAAAGGCCGTACCATGCACGTCCAGAGTATCATTTGTTCAAAATGTGTAATTCTATTGAAAAATATTACTAAATACTTTAATAAACTTTCTTGTGGCTTTCTTGCAAACAACTTCCAAAAAAGCTGTTGCGGGCGCAAGGATATTTATTGCTTGCGCATACCTGCCAACTTTTATTACGGATTGTCCGTAAAATGTACGGAAAGTACATACGTTTTATGGTTTTACGGAGGACAAGAAAATTTTACGGATTGCTGGACGTTCTACAATGTTATGTGTACACTTCTGTTCTTATTTACAAATGAATAGCTGACAAATATGTTTTGCACAGGGGTACCAACATGAAACGTGTTTTTCAGTGTTGTTTCTCTCTGCTATTGTGCATAAACATGCGTAAAATCAGTTTTTCTGTGGATTTAGCAGTTGGTCACAATGAACACTACAGGAACCAATAACAAAATTTTGTATATATTTTGTTCCCGGTTTCTTATTGGCGTATTTTAGAGCTAACAGCCAATCTGTTATTTACTTTTATAGGCGTAGTTACAAGATGGCGATGTGCGTTTTGTTGTTCAAGTGATAAGTGTATTGTTTCTTATCCAAGTGGGCATTTTTTGTGTTCTTGGAAGCTGAATTACTAACTTTGAAACTAAAAATTTTTTTCCGCTGTTGTAATGAATATGACGTATAACTACCGTGTGATGTGACGAAATACTTAATTTGGAAAGGTGAATTGCGTGAATATTTATACCGTCGCAAACTTTTAAGAAAAATTATTTTCTCGTATGGTGAAGCATTCGTACAATAATAATATTTTTATATGATATAAACGAACTGTTCATAATTACTACTAGCGTAATTTTTGAGTGGTGTTGATTAGTAATTTATGGAAGATGGTATGAAGCACCTAACTGTAATTACTGTTTGAAATTACAGGCCTACGTGGAAATCGCAGAATTAAATATGAATTTTCGTAAGCAGGCTTTGAAGGCGCTGTAACTAGAGCTGAATATTGCCGTACAGTACAGTATTTTGTTACTAAAAACCCAGTCCAGTTTGGTATTGGGCTATTTTGTGCCACATAAAATAAACAAAACTAGTTGAGATTTATATCAAACCTTGTGAAACTGTTTATATTTGTAACCGTGCTTACAGCTTGTTTAAAGGTGCAAGTGTACATTTTGAATTATAAAAGAATGATGGATTTTCAAAGTATTAAGTGAACAGGAAATTGTTCAAAGTATAACTTGGCAAATACGTAATTGTTTTTACATATTCAAGTCTAGATAACTAGACCTACTTTAAAAACAAATAAACGTTAAATATTGTTGCGTGCCATGTACCTGGAGGCCAGTGGTCGGCGGCTGTTTCGTAACACCTTCAGGGCTGGCCGATGATTCAAAGCCCGGGTGACTCATAGTGGGAATCCCGCCGAAACTACGTCATAGATACCTGTCCCAACTGCGTCTTAACCCTTCGAGGGCGGCCGACGTGACTGCAAGCACATCCGAAACATGATGAAATATCTATTTTTAGACCCCTGTAATGCGGAGAACACCCGACTGTCTGGGCTAGTATAAAAGTACAGAATCGGCACATTTGAGAGAGTTCGCTACTGGTAGTGCTAGAGGAAGGTGCTGCGCCTGTGGAGAGAGACTGGTGAAGACATCTTGGTGACGTCAGAGTGTACTGTGTTGGGTGAATCAAGAGGACTGCTGCGGCGGGCTGACAGGCGAAGAGGAGGTGCGCGACGGGAGTCGAACCGAAGACCTCAAGAGTGAAGACAGCGGTGCACTCGGGGTGCTGCACAGCACATGGTGTGCCATCACCACTTCGGACTGATAAGAGGTTGTACATTGTCCCTATTTGAAAGACCATTGATTGGATATATGACTGAATTTTATTGTGATTTGTAGTGTTTAATTAATTGATGGTAGACATTTTTTGGTGCGTTAATTGTCAAAGTTAACTACCGTGTCTGTGACACAGGAATAATTGTGTGCCTAACTAATTGTGTTGTGAGAGTTCTAGTTGATTACTGTTTTGTGTATTTCGTAGCTTTGAGAGCTATTAAATCCAGTACTTAATTTAACTCTTTTATTTCTAATTATAAGACCTCTATCCCAAAAGAACTCATGGTGTAAATAGTCTGCTCTTCACGTCTACGTCTACGTTGCCGTGTTGATGGTTATCTAGCAGCTACCTTCCATTACCGGCGGCAGCTGATCTCGGCGAGCGATGACTTTGACAAGTCGTTTAGCAATTAGAAATACTTCCCTGTTGTTTTACTTGCCCGGATAGCCTAAAGTATTTCAAACAGTGTCCTCTCAGAGAGAAAACATTTAAGTGGTCATATATAAAAAAAAGAAGAAAAAAAGTTTCCGTTTAGTTTTTTTTTTCTATTTAATGGTTCACTTGTACATTGAACACTCACTGCTTAACCACGTAAACTCATTCCAGTAACCTTTTCAACTTCGAAACGTAAACATTAAAGGGTGAGGCAAGTGCTCAACTTGACGTAGTCTAGAGTGTTCGCCCAGGCAAATACTACTTAGATAACCTAACTAGCTAAAGAAAAATGGTGAAAAACAAAGCTTCGCAGGCAATACCGCCCACTTTACTCCTGAATTCGCCCTCTAGGCTTCACAACCCCTCTGCCCCGTCCAACACGTCCTCTCCCTGCCGCCATGACGCCCCAACTAATCACAACAAACTTAGCCTGCCATCTTTCCGCGACCGAGTCCAAGCTCCGACATATCACGACTAACTGATTAACAAACTCAGACAAACAAAAAACTTAGCCGGCCATCTCCCGGCGACCGGTCACGAGCTCCGATGAAACACAACTGAACTTCCTGGGCGAACACACGGACTTACTCGGCCGAGCGGCGGAGGGATACATCAGGATCCAACTTGCCTAAAAAGCTGGTTAATTTACGTTTATAATCTAAATATTGTATGTAACATAGATACTGATAAATTTACAAAGCATTTTATTCCATACTACCAGCTAAATATTCATTAGTTTATTAATTGGGGATGTGCAGCGTTCTCAATCTGTCGCGGATCACCACCTTTTTAGTGTTGTTGCACACGATACTACCACCCACGTTGGTCGAGAAACGCCCTGCAGAGTCCCCGCATTCCAGCACGTCCCTGTT